>PVIR01002983.1:40000-94496 GCA_004026965.1 Petromus typicus | reverse complement strand
TTCTTCCCTTTCCCCATCAGTTTCTTGTTTGGTCCCATGGGTTGACTCGGTTAGGTCTCATGGATTTGTAACTTTCCTTATTTTTCTCCAAGATATTCTTTAAAATGTTTTGGAGCACGTGTTTTGTATTTGTGAAGTTTTTCAGGTGTTCTTTGTCATGAAAGTATCTTATTTCCCCATCAATTTTGAAGGATAGTTTGGCAGGATACATCAGTCTGGGTTGGAAGTTGTTTTCCTTTAGGGCTTGGAAGATTTCACTCCAGGCTCTTCTTGCATTGAGTGTTTGAGTTGAGAAGTCTGCTGTGATCCTGATAGGCTTCTCTTGGAATGTAACTGTTTTCTTTTCTCTGGCTGCCTTCAGTATTTCATTCTTTTTTTTTTTTTTTTTTTGATATCTGGGAGTTTTATGATTATATGCCTAGGTGTAGATTTTTTCATGTCACGGGCATGTGGTGTTCTGTATGCTTCATATATTTGTATGTCCAATTCTTTACCTTTTTCTGTGAAGTTTTCTGCCATTATATCTGTGAATAGCTTTTTGATGTCTTTAGCATTGTCTCCTGCTTCCTCCATGACTCCAATCAATCTTATGTTATTCCTCTTTGAATCATCTAGGAGCTGTTGGATTGATTTTTCATTATTGCTTGCTTTTCTCCATAGATTATGCCTTTCCAGTTCATTGGTTGAGATCCTGTCTTCTAGGTCTGAAATTCGGTCTTCTGCCAAATTCATTGTTTTGCGCAAACTTTCATTTTCTTTCTTAATTTCCTGGGCTTCTGCTTGTAGGTGTTTAAAAGTTCCAGTGCTTTTCCTATCTTGGATTCTATCAACTCCATGTTTTCCTCTATAGCTTTATTAATCATCATCTTGACAGTGTCCAATATGTCTGCTTTCATCTCAGAGATCAGTTCTGATTTTCATTTTACTTGATCTGCTTTGGTTACCATTTCCGAGGGCCCTGGAGACTGGCCTTCACACTTCTCTATTTCCCTTCCCCCTGTGTTACCTGGAGATGAGGATCTTTGTTTCTGAGACTTTGAGTGTTTCCTCATCTCTGACCTGCCCTGTTTTCTGGCGCTGTTTGTTGCAAGTCACTTTCCTCTTAATAGTTAGGAACCTTAAAATAGCAGTGTTTCCTGGGTTGTTGTTTGCAGTCTGTATTGGGACCTAAAGAAAAACCCCTAGTTCTGGCACACTATATGAGGCACTCAATCAATACAGTCAGAACACCTTCTCCTGTCTGCTTTATATGCAGGGAGACTGTGGCTCCTGAACTGCTACAATGGCGCTGTCTGAGGTTGCAGTGAGCCTACCTGCTCAGAAATACAGAATCTCTGGGCTCACTTGTGCAGCTGGCCTGGAGGCCAGTAGGCTGTAGGCCCTGTGCAATTGCAATAGTAGGGGCTGTTGTTCCAACAGACCCACCTGCTCACCAATACAAGCTGACTGGGTGTGCTTCTGCAGTTACTGTGGAGAAAATTAGACTCTGACCTGCTAACCTCATTCCCTGGGTGCTCTTCCAGCATAGGCCTGGAAGCCAGCAAGCTCCAACCCCGGTGCAGATTCAGTGACGCAGACTCAGTGCCACAGTCACTGCTTCCTAAGCCTCCCGCTGCTAAACTCAGTCCCTTGGCACTCCTCCGGCATGGGCCTGGAGGCCTGTAAGCTCTCAAGATATATTTCTTGATAATTTAACAAACCAAGTTTTTAAAACAATCTATACATTATGCTGTTTTGGTGTATCTTACCATAATTAAAATTAGATAATGTAATGCACTAAATGTTTTTGTATCTCCAAAATTCTTATGCTGAAATTCTTGTACAGTAATTAGAACACAAGTATGGAAAGTTGTAAGTGAATACACTTAGTAATCTTAAAACAGAGGTCATTTCATGAAAGATATTCCTCATCGCTTCTGCCATAGAAGAACAACCAAAAATAGCTCAAGACAAGAACAAAGAGAACAAGATTTCACCCGACATTGGCTTTCTTAGGGCTTTGATATGTGGACATTCCAGCCTCCAAAGTAGGGAGAAATCAATTTCCATTTTCCATAAACCACCTCAGATGACAATATTTTATTATAGAATCTGTTATAGAGTAAGACAGGAAAACTTTTGAAAACAAGATTCTAGAAGTCTTTCCAAAAGCCATAAAGGAGAATAGAAAGATACCTTTGAAGTAAAAATCGAAGTGTAAAGAGATTGTACATTTAAATATAATGAGTCTAAAATAATGTTTATAATTTACTTTTTTCTTTAGTGAATTTATTGATGCATTTTAGATATACATTATCTTTACATTCTACATTTAGAATTTGTACTTGTACATAATATATATTGATTCTCATTTTTTCCTATTATGCTTTTCTCCCTACCACCTCATCCTTTACATACATATAAACTTTGTTTCCATCTTACTTTTGTTTTATCATCTAATTTTTTTCTTTCATATATTTACTGTTCCCTACCCTCCCTTTCCCTTTGAACATTTTCTTCCTCTTTCTTAATACCAATGATACATTCTGAAACTCATTTACACTTTAATTTCTCATACTAGTGAAACATTATTGTATATATACATCTGTTTCCTATTTATTTGACTTATGATTATGTCCTTAAGGTACATCCACTTCAGTATAAATGATTTTAATTTATCACCCTTTATGACTGAGTAATATTCTAATTTATATTTTTTTAAAAACCCAACATTTTCTTTATCCATTTTCCAGCTGAAGGGCACTGGGACTCCTTCCAAGATTTAGCTATTACAAACTGAGCTGCTGTGAAAACAGATGCACTGTAATATGATGCTTTTAATTCTTTCACGTATATTCTAACAGGGAAATAGCAGCATCAAATGGGAACCAATCCTAGCTTTTCAAGGAATCTCCACACTGATTTCCATGGTGGATGCACCAGTCTACATTTCCATCAACGGTGAAGAAGGTTTCCTTTCTTCCCTCAGCCCCACAAATATTAGTTGTTGGTTGATTTCTTTTTAAAATTGATTTTATTGGTACATTTTATATGTACATTACCATCACATTCAACAATTAGTGTTTGTAGCAGTATTCATCTTGATTCTCATTTTTTTTATAATTTCCCTTCCCTCTCTAAAACCCCCTTCCCAATAAACATAAGCTTTATTCCCTTTTTTGATAATCAATTTTTTTTTTCTTTTCTTTCCTTCCTTTCTCCTAACTCACCTCTTCCCTTTTCCTTTTTAACATTTTCTTCCTAGTTTGTAACAGCTGAATGTTGGAAACAGCCTAAATACCCATCCGTAGGAAACTGGCTAAAGATGATGTGTTTTTTCTTAATAAAATACAGTATTACTCAGCCTTTAAGAATGATACATTTAGTCATTTATACTCAAATGGATTTATCTTAAGGACATATTTATAAGTGAAATAAGTATGACACAGATGTGTAAATACTGTGTTATTTCTCTGGTTTGAGAAAGTGAGGTGTAAATAAATTCCAAATATACAATAAGTTGGATGATTTCTTGATAGCAGCTACTTTTTCTGGAGTGAGATGAAATCACAGTGTTATTTTCATCTGTATCTATTGAGTGACCAGTGCACTTAAATATGTTTTCATATATTCTTTGCTACATTTACCTCTTCATCTGAAAAATATCTGTTCTTTTGAGATGCCTAGTTTTGAATTAGGTCTTTAAATTTGGGAATCTCATTTTTTATATATCTTAGATAGTAGTTCTTTGTCTGAGGAAGAGCTGATAAAAATTTTCCTCATATAGGGCCAAGGATTTAGCTCAATGGTTCTGGTGCCTGACTTGCAAGTGCAAGGTCCCAGGTTTGATCCCCCTAACCATATATAACAATGCCAGGTATAGTGACTCATATCCACCAGGAATTAGTGCCACATACCTCATGCCAGAAGTGGTGGCTCATGTCTGTAATCCCAGCACTAGGGAGGCAGAGGCAAGAGGATATCTGAGTTTGAGATTGAGTTTAGGACCAGTTGATGTATAAAGAAAGATCCTGCCTCAAAAAACTAAAAAAAAAAAAAAAAAAAAAAAAAAAAAAAAAAAAAAAAAAAAAAAAAAAAAAAAGAAATTCCCCATGAAGTAGTTTGTCTTTCCCCTCTCTCAGTGGTATATCTTGTGTAGAAGCTTTTTGATAAGATGAGATCCCAGTTATTGATTGTTTCTGCTAGTTCCTATGCTGCAGAGGTTTTGTTCATAAAGTCTTTCCCCATGCAGTGTCTTCAAAGGTTTTGTCTAATCTATTTTCTGCAAGGCTTAGTTTTTCTGTTTTATTATTTAGGTCTCTAATCCAGTTTGACTTTAGTTTAGAGCATGGTGAAAGACATAGATCTAGCTTTAGTCTTTGGCAGGTCGAAATCCACTTTTCCCAGCACCATTTCTTAAAGAGTCTATCTTTCCTCCATTGGAGAAGTTTATCCACTTTGTCAAAGATGAGATGGCTTGGTATATCTAGATCTGTTTCTGCATCTTCTTTTCTGATTTTTAGGTTGGTTTTTTTTTTTTTTTTTTTTTGCCAGTTTCTTACTATTTTTATCACAGTGGCTCTGTAATATAGTTGCAAATTGTGGATTGGAATACCACCCTGCTGTGTCCTTGTTGCCTATATTTGCTTTTGCTATTCTAGATATCTTCTGGTTTCAAATTAATCTTTGTATTATTTTCTCTAGTTATATGAAATATGTTGCTATGATTTCAATCAGCATTGCATTGAATCCATATAGTAGTTTTGGGAGTATGTCCATTTTGACAATATTAGTTCTTATTACCTGGGAACAAAGGACATCTTCTCATTTTGGGGATGCTATTGTGAAAAGAATTGTCTCCCCTATTTTTTTTTTCAGTGAGTGTATTATTTGTGTTTAGAAGGCTACTGATTTTGAGGTATTTACCTTGTACCCAGTTACTGTACTGAATCTGACAATTAAATCAAGCAGACTTTTGGCTGAATGTTTTGGATCTTCTATGGAGAGTATTGTCATCAGCAAACAGTAGCTTAACTTCTTCCATTCCTATTCCTTTATTCATTTTATATATTTTTCTGTTCAGGTTGTTGTGGTTAATGTTTTCAGAAATATATCAAACAGGAGTGATGATAGTGGTCATCCTCATCTTGTTCCTGCTTTCAGTGTGAATGGTTTCAGTTTTTGACTAGTTAGACATATGCTGGATGTTGGTTTTCAATAAATAGCTTTTATCACGTTGAGATAAGGACCTTCTTTTCCAATTTTCTTGAGGATTTTTAAACATGAATGTGGTTGGATTGTGTCAAATCCTTTTTCTGCCTCAATTGAGATGATCATGTGGTGTTTGTCTTTGACTCTGTTAATATAGTGTATCATATTTATCTATCTATATATGTTGCATCCCTGGGGTGGTTTGAGAAACTTGAACTTTGAACTTGCTCAGGACTTATGCTGTTGATGGTCCTCTATATTCTGTTTGCCAATTCTTTATTGAGAATTTTTTTTATTGAGAACTTTTGCATCTATATTCAGTATGGAGATGGGCCTGTTTGTCTTGTCTTTCTTGGTTGTGTTTTTCGCTGCTTTTGGAGTCAAGTAATAGTTACTTCACGGAATTAATTTGGGAGTCTTGCGTCCATTTCAATTTCATTGAAGAATTTGAGAAACGGTGGCATTAGCTCTCCTTTAAATTTCTTATACACCAGTGAAGCCATCAGGACTAGGTTTGTAAATACTTTTTAAATTTTACTGACTAATAGTGGATATTCAGCATTTTTATATTTTCTTCATTCAACATTGGAAGTTTGTATGTGTCTAGAAATCTGTCTATTTCTTCTGTGTTTTACATTTAATTGCATTACAGATTTTCAAAGTAGGTGCTGACTATACTCTGGATTTGTGCTGGATCTGTTGTTTTATTTCTAATTGCATGGATTTCAGCCTTTCCTTCCTTTTTTTGATAAAGTTGGCTAAGGATTTTGTTTTGTTTATATTTAAAATAATCTCTGATTCATTAATTTTTCATATCATTCCCTTCATCTCCATTGCATCGATTTCTGCTCTGATCCTTATAATTTCATCCCTCACATGAACCTTGGGTTTGTCTTTCTCTTCTCTTTTTAAGGACTTTGAGTTTCAGCATTAAGTTGTATATCTGAACTCAGTCGGTTATCCTAGTATAGGCCATCACTGCTATTTATTTCCCTCATAGCATGGCCTGCATTGTGTCCATAGATTCTTATATATTGTGCTGGAATTGTCATTTAATTATAGAAATTGTCTATTTCTTTTGTTACTTTCATCCATGACCCATTAGTTATTCAAGAGAGTGGTTTTCAATTTTCATGGATTTATGATGTTCTTACATTTTTTTATTTGTCTCTACTTTCTTTTTTTTTTTTTTTTTTTTTTTTTTTTTTTTTAGGTTTTTGGAGACAGGGTCTCGCTTTGTGGTTCAGGCTGGCCCTGAGCTCAGCCTCAAACTCACATCACAATCCTCCTGCCTCTGCCTCCCGAGTGCTGGGATGACAGGCGTGAGCCCCCACGCCCGACACTGTGGTATGTGGTACTGGTTGCTGCTGGGCGTGAGTCTCCACACCCAGTATTGTTATGTGGTTACCGGGGAATCGAACCCAGGTCCTTGCGCTTGCGAGACAGGCGCCGGAACCACTGAGCTAACTCCCCGGCCCCTATTTGTCTCTACTTTCAAGGGACATATGGTAAGCAAAGCTCTCAGGTAATAAGAATAATCCATTTTAATATTTGTTGCCTTTAGAATTAAGTGCATAATATCAAATAAGTACTGAATATGTTATTTGTGTTTTATAATATTTATTTCTAATAAATATATCTAATAAATATTCTAATTAATATTATTTGTAATAAATATTATATCTCCAATTTACAGTGAGCAAACAGAAGATCTGGAAATATGAGCAATTTAATTAGTTAATCAGTTAGATAATATGTACTAAAGTTTTGATAGAAAATCAATTGTTTTTTTGTTTGTTTGTTTGTTTTGTTTTTTGAGACTAAGTCTTGCTTTTGTAGTTCAGGCTGGCCCTGAGCTCATTAAGTTACCCGGGCAAGCCTCAAACTCACAGCAATCCTCTTGTATCTGCCTCCTGACTGCTGAGATTTCAGGCATGAGCCATCACTGCTGGCAAATTGTTGTACGTGGTTTCTGGGGATGGAATTCAAGACCTTGCACTTGCAAGGCAAGCACCGGGACCATGGAGCTAAATCCTGGAACCCAAACTCTGTTTTTATATCCTGTTCTGGGTTCTAGATAATAAAATAATTTATTAAATTTGACATGATATTTTGTCTACTTAATAACACTATTTTAAAATATACTAAATGTGCACAACACTTCCAATGACAGTCAATTAAATACTATGAAAATTATAGTCACATATCCTAAGTGTATCCTGAATGTTATTTAAAAAGCAAAATAAGAGTAACACTTTCGAATCTTTAAGCAAGCTTGGTTAAGAGTTTTTCTGTTTGCTATTAAGGGACTTGTGCATGCTTTGTGATATATCTGATCAATATTTGTGCTTCCTCTTTAGAACTAGAAGTTGCATAGAATTAAAGTAGCCCTTCATTCTCACAAAATCCATGCTAAATTGAGGTAAAAATACTATTGATTATAAAGATAATAATTGGTTTTTCTATTCCTTTTCCAAGTAGTGGAAAGTGTAATAATTTATTACTTAATTTTTATTAAAATCCCAGATTACTGAGATTATCACTTTTTATTAAGCAGATTCTTTGCAGGCATTATTCTCTAAGTACAAGATTTTAATGCGTGTTTAATCTACAGTTAGCACTATTTTTATTAGCTTAATCCTAATACTATATTGTAGAGAGCAACGGTTTAGGAAGAAAATGTTTTAAATTTTAATCATCAATAAAAATGACCTAAATTCCCAAGGAAAGAATAAGATAAAATTCTGGTTTTCTAATATTTTTACAGATTAAAAAGAGTCAAATAAATGTTCTGTAGAAGGAGGTTTTTAGGGAATGTATTCTTTGGCTTTTGTCTACAAGGTCCTTGATGTTCACTACGTGTGGTGTATTTATTTTACCTTACTTATTGTTCAGTCTATAGTCCACTATCTTCTGATACGACCTTATGATCACTGGGCTGTCTATAATTTTCTGTATTTAGCTTTATGATGCACAGCCTAGTCTCCCCAGTCATTTTTGTCACTTTGTATGGACCTACTAACCAACTGGATTACAAAACAGCCAGTAATGCATAGCTGATAGTGTTCTTTGTTTTTAAATAATGACTTCATTGTTGGTACTAAGAATATCTTGTATAGTGAGTGCTCTGTTGCTTTCCATGATGCAAATAAGAAAAATCCAGAGCCATTGGTGAGGGAGAAAAAGACTAGAATACTTGTTTGCTTTCCATTATTAAGTAAAAAATCACAGTTGTGATACAAAATAAATAGATTTACCTTGAAGACAGGAAAGATATTACATCACGGTGGTAAAACATGAACAACGACTTCATCTAGAGATGATTTTAAAACATGGTGTGTTAAGATTTATGGGTTACATTGATTAAAATGCTAGAGTTATCATCATATCTGCCATGATTGTTGTGGGACAAGCTCTTACTTTTAATTTAAATGTCAGTAGTTTTAATCCATTAATATTTACTAGAAGCCAATTCCATCAAGAAATACAATAACATAATGTAATAAGATGAAAAAGTGTTTAGTGTTTAGTTTGTGTGAAAGATGACTATAAGTTTCTTATAAGGATGTAAAAATCACTCATATGAAATAATTTGTAAAATACAGTGGAATACATAATTTAATAGTTCCACAATTCTTTGTAAAAATAAGAAATCAAATGCCTTCTGTATGTTCAAATAATTTTTTAAGAGAGGAAGAATATCATTACATAAAATAAGAATGTCCAAGTCTTGCTCTCTGTCTACTGCAAAAATATGACAACTTCTTGATTATCTAAAATGTATAAATAGCATATATGAAACTACCTTGAGCTAGTTTCACACTGATATTCCTAAGTTTCTACATTTGCATCAGCTGTACTACCAGAAAGACATGTTTATTTTTGTGTAATGGTGTTCAGAGAGCACAACAAACAGAATACATCAGGTGGCACGCAAATTAATTTCTCCTTTTAACCATGATACTAAATGCAATAACAGCATCAGTAAAAGTGTAAGTGTTTTTAAAAAGCATAGGGTGAGAAAAAGCTGAAATAGGTAATAGGCAATGCATATGTAGGGGAGAAGTCTGTTCCTGCAATTGAAAAATGAGAAAAGATCTTTCAGTTATCACTTTTGGAAGCAGGCAGAACGACAAAGTGGAATTTGCTCAGCTAGAACACCAGATAACAGCTTTAAAAAGGCTTTGTACTTGCCAAGAAACTTTGTAGTCAGAAAGACGAGGTAAACCCTTGAGTCTGTGAGAAATGAGGAAACTGATATCTATTCAGAAATCATATTGCTATTGATAAAGAAAGGAAATCAGAAGCTCCTTGCTTCATATACTTTTTTCCTGAATTATTGAGAAATACTTATTTTTACCATAATTTTTGAATCCTTCTCATTAGTTGTCTCTAAATTCAATATATACCTTGTATTGCTAATAGAAATGCTATCAACTTTCATTTAGATAGAGATTTAAAACTAAATAAAACTGTCATTTATCAAATTACACCTGTAGACACTTCAAGATAAATCTGACAAAATTGTAAGTGCAAATCTTTCCATATTCACTTTGAATTTCAGGGGGAAAAATACACATTTTTTGTAGTGAAAGAAATGATATATGTCTGACAGTTGAAATTAGCAATATGTATCGAATTCAATTCACCAAATTTCTGTTGTATGGAGAGCGCTCAACATGGACTCTACACTCGATATGTGCAACACATGTGGAGAAAAAGTCAGGGTCTGCGTATTCTGGAGGAGGCGCTAGGACAAGCACCAGGTATAAGCACTGTCTGTGTGACGCATTTTTCAGTATACACACATCAAAAATACGTCATTTGAGTTTTCTAATTTCTTATTATTCAAAATATGTTCATAAAATATAAATAGAAAAATTCTAGTTTTCAAACTTATTTCATGAAGTGGGTAGTATCTTGGTTTTGGTAGCTTTGTATATTTCAATTTTATTTTTTGGTGATTTTTTTGAAAAAAGATCTCACTACATAACCCAGGGTGGATTTTTCTGTTTCCTCTCTCCAACGTCTGAGTATACCAGTGGACCAGTCTTTTGTTTTCAGAACCTGCTCATAATCACGGAATGAAAGAACTGACGGTTGGGAGTTCTGGGACATTTAAGTTTTCATTAAATGATGTATAAATAACAAAATTGTCTAACTCATATTTGGAAGATAATCTGAAATACTTCTTTACCTGTGACTTACTTAAAAGATTTAACAATGATAATACAGAAACAATCTAAAGTATCATTTATAGTTTAATCGTTTTTAAGGAAAAGTTATTTAGGATCAAGTGGATCTACTTTTGTTAATAATGACTGAAATAATGCAACTAAGTACAATGCATATCCCTTGGAAGATATTACACGCCATTTGGTAAGTTTACACACCTGAGAAAATATGTTAATGAAAATAATTGTGTTAAAATTGTAGCCAAACATATCTGCAGGTTTTAAACTGTCTAAGTAATTTTATGTTCTCAATGAATAATGTTTAACATTTGAACCAAAAACAGTTCGGCAGGAATAATTAAAGGCTTAAGTTAAATACATAGACAGTCATTTAAATTTAGATCTGCAATAACATTTACTATTATTCTCTAAGGCTTTGACTGCTTGACAGAAACAGAGTACTCTGGGATTAACTTCAAGAAATGGTGCCAACTGTGCTGCAATTTGCTGTAATTAAGACATGAAAGAACACTAAATATTCAGATTAAAAGAAGCATGATGAAGCATGATAGAGAGTCAAGGTGTGGCAGGGAGCCAATAACAAAATGCTAGGAATACCATATTGATGGATATGAAAGCATCTCCAGTAAAGTTTGTGAGATTTCGTTTAAAGAATTACATCCATTTATCATTTCAGTATTTGATTACATTTTGTGTCTTTCCGCACTCAAATTTACGACTGAGACATCATGAGTTAGGAAGATAACAAAACTGAAAAGGAAAATGACAAACACAGTCTTCTCATAAAGCTAATTAGTTTAAGTGGTGTGGAGCAGTCATTAGGAGGGTATCATAATTATCTTTATGGTGGAGGAATTTCCCTTTATGTCACATTAATGTAGTTTCCTTTAGAGCTAAGTGAAAGAGTTATATAAGTGTTAAATCAAAAGGATTAAATATACTTGTATATTCATTAAATTCATCTTCATATTTTAAGGGAAAGAATTCTTTTTGATCCAACTAGTCTCCTTTTTCATTTGTAAGAATTATGGGAAATACTGTATTTCGCCTTTGACCCTTAATGCATTGATTAACACTATATTTAGGTTAATGGTGACTCTTCCCTTCAAGTGATTTCTTTTTTTTAAAGAGTGGTCCTAGGGTTTGATCTTAGAAGAGATGTGGATATTTGACCCAGTTGCTCATGAAGGACTGTATCATCTCCAGTATTCTGTATCTCAAAATAGCAGGATGCAATATAAAAAGTACATCAGAAAAAGCACCTCTGGAACGCTTTTTGTCTTCACAGACCGTATGCAAAAGAGACGAGATTCTCAGAGAGTCAGAAGCTGGACTCTTGGCGGCAAATGAAGCCACTGAAATTAAAGTGTTAGGTGAAGCGCCTTGACAGGATAATCAAGAGACGGGAACTAAGTTTCTAGTGTGAATGTGGAGAAAGGCGTCTGGAGAGAGTGGGCACCGTCAGGAGAGCTGGGCTGCAGCAGCCAGACCTGGGCTGCGGGGTCTACAGGGCATACTCTGGGGAAGGAAAAGCGCACCTCAGATTGGACTCTTTGCCAGAATAGGAATCTGTTTTAGCCTGACCGAAGAAAATTTCACATTAGGGATATACGATTAGAGTCTCAAAACAGAAAATGTGGATCTTTTCAAGTTTTGAGGTAGATGCTGCAAAGAGTCAGCATCTTTGGGAGAACCACAAAAACAAATCTGAGTCATTTCCACACTTAGAGGTCTTTCCAGAAAATGTGTTTAATGTCTTTAGGATACGGACTATGTACGTTAGCTCTTTTCCTGATTCTGCAAATATTTATTCAAAAATAAATCTCATTGTAACGTGCAATTGAGCAAATCATGTTAATATCCACTCTAGAATCTTATCTTTAAATAATTAAAATAATTGAAGAAATACCAAACATATTTCACAGACAGTAGTGTCTACAATTTATATAAAATAGTAAAAGTTTTTATAGCATAAATAATGAAAATCACTCATGATCTCTGGTGTGTATATACGACATTGGATCTCTTTGGTTGATGATCTGTTAAAGGTATTCTTTTTTCCCACACAAGTAGTACAAAGTTATGAATGTTCCTGGCATTATTATTACCTTTGAGATTTTATTTTACTAAACCTTGCATTTTATGAAATATAATATTATAAAATCACTGGGTGCATTATAGACAACTTTTGTTCAACCTCTTAATTTTTCTCTCCTCCATTCACACATTGCCAGATACATGTTTCTGGATAAAACCCCCTAGAGGTCTCCTGCAAATTCTTTTTCAATACAACCAGATCATTGCAGATAATTGTATTACACAGTATATCGATCTAAAATCGTTGTGCACCGGAAACATCTGAAAAAACATGATTATAGCTTTCTGTTTATTGTTCGTACATCATATAAGCAGGCTTTTGTGTGAATCACCTGTAAGAAAGGCAAGGTGGAAACATCAGAGAAATTACCTCTTTACAAGAATCTATTGATCACTTTAAATCAAAGAAGTATGTTTGACATAAGATTACCTGCCAGTTTGAACATTAGGTACACTATGTTATAGCCTGGGGCAGTTGTAAGTCTGACAAAGGGATTGTAAATAAAGCATGCAGCTGTGAGCGCCTCTGGCTTGGGATCAACTCAGGCTCAAGTCCAAGGCATAGGTAAAGTTAAAATAATTTACCCCTTTTTAACCGGCACATAATGAATTAGAGTAGACTCTGAGGGGAACTTTGACGCATAAATCTTTTAGCCTTTTCAAAAAGGCAAGCATCATAGAAAATTCACATCTTACACAGTTGACGAAAAGCCTTTTTTTGTATGTGCTACAAGTTGTCTCAAGTAATCAAGAAGTTAGTCTACTGGTATAAGGACTTCTTCGGAAAGAATTCTTATTGTATCTTCATATCCATAATAATACGTGAGTGGCATTATAAGTCCTTTAAACATAAAGACCTATTTTATGCCTGAAAATTCCAGTTACAACTCATTTGAAAAGTGCTGTTGTAGTTGTATTTTTAGAAAAATAACAGATCATAAAAGGTAATAAAAAGCACATAAAATATTGCACCTAAAAAGTTTATACATTGCATTAATAATGCTACAATTGTATCACCTCAAAACTATTGATTTTTTTTTTCCATTTAGTTGCATTTTCTTACTGGTCAAGAACAGAACATTTTACATATTAATCCTGAGAGATTATTTTCCCCCCCTTTTTGTGTGTGTGTAAAAGTAAATTCATTGAAACTCTTCCCTGGATTTTTTTCTCTACACTTTAAAATGTGTTGAAATAATTAAACATTTAATTCATTTGTTCAAGAGAGATTCTGGTACATTTGGAATTTAATAAAGATGAGCTCTGGGTGGTGTGTTCTTCCTTGTTAAATATTTAGCTGTTTGCGTTAGCTCTGTGGTTTCCTGAGGCACAAATTTAAACTGTTAATATATAGCAAATTTAACCTATAAAAATGGTAGGTGTTGTAATATCTTCTGGGCAAAAACTGGTCATTTTGAACACTTAAAAGAAAATAGGGCAAATATGTTTTGGTATACTTATTCAAATACAAAATTTTTTGTAGCTCAAAATTTATAAATGAGAAATGATAATCAGATAGCTTCAGATCTCCTTTTCAAGGAAACATCACTTAACTTCAGAGATGAGTGATAAATACAGCAGCTTCATTATGAAGTTGGCTATAGAAAACCTCTGACGTAGGACTGTGATACCTTTGTTTGTAACTTTGAAGCTTAAGTAAAACACCATATTTTTGACACATAATAAGAATCATTAAAAATATTCTATTTATTTTTAAATGAGTGGTCTTATTACTATTACTGTTGACTGAGAGATACTAAAAGTGTTTTTTCTTTTTCTCTTCATTTTGAACTGCAAAATTAAAATTACTGCTTTTCATAAAATGACACTCTTTTTGATACAGTCAATTAGATATCAAGTTGACATTAAAATACCTCATGAAATACACTATACAGATTAATATGTATAAATATATATCAAAACATATTTTAAAAATATAATGTCTGATAAAACTAACATTTGATGAACATAGTTGAGAAAACAAATAAAAATGAAAGGAATACTTTCATAAGAGAGAAATATTTGAACAATATGTAGAGATATATATCTCTAGGAATACAGTCAACAAAGAACAAAGGAAAAATGTCTTTGTCTTAAATCACTTATGTTTTGAGCGCTTGAAGCATATTGCCTAAATCAGTGTTGGTCTAATGAAAGAGTGCCATCTATTGGATGACCTTGAAAACGTGTTTAAATTCCATAAATATGTGAAAATAAATCAACGGAGAGCCATCATTTTGGCATAATTCATAATTATACTAGTCTCTGTCTATGTGATACATATATAGGTATATGTATATTTGAAATCTTTGCTAAAGAATGAGTATGAACCCTGCTTATCCACATTATTATTATAACATACATGTAGCATAAAATAAACTCAACATTGTTGTGAGATTAAAACTTACATTTTTATAATTCAAATGTTTTATAACTTTGAGATTCTCACATGAACATATATTCATTCACATATACTTCTTTTTGTGTTTTCAGTAAAGAAATCATAATTATCTGTATTTTGACAAGGTTCTGTGTCAATTTTCCTTTAAGTAGTGTTGCATTAAATTTAAGCAAAAATGGGGAAAAAAAAGAAACAGAAATGAAAAAGGAAAACAAAATATATTAGCTTGGTTTTAAAAAAAATGTTCTTGTTTTATCTTTCAGCCCAAGAACTTGCCAGTCAACATGAAAAACTTCTAATGGAATCCAGCTTGAAAGCTACTCAAGAGCAGCTAACTGAGCAAATAGCAGAAACAGTTCGCCAAGAACAGAACAGTAGAAAATCCCAGGCAGAGCTGAAGACAGTGACAGAAGAGATTATTGCCTCTGAAGAAGAAAAAAATGATTACAAGTGAGTTGTTTTTTAGTCTTTCAGAAAGTTTTGCTTTACATACTAAAATCAGTCGATCCTTTTTTACTTTTGTTGTTAAATACTTAACTCTCTATGTCTTGTAAAAGGTGATAAGTGTATGTGCTAGTTTAAACAATATATCGTGGATTCCAAAACAGAAACAAACTTTAAATTTATAAAACGTCTTGACTGTTAGAATGTTAACAGTCCTGTTCCAGATTCTAAATAATGATGTGGCAGAAGGCTACCTTGTTAGTTCTCAACAACTGTACAAGGTGGATGCAAAAGAAAGAATACACTGTGTTTGTGTTGCACCTATCTGCCAGGAACCTTCTCATCTTTCTCCTTTGGAGTCCAAAGGTTACATATGGCTCTTGTTGCCATTTTTTTTTTTTTTTTTTTAAGTAGCTGCTCTAAGCAACACACTATTAAATTGAGAGACATTTAGGGTAGTTTTTGGGCAGATCATTGTGACATGTAAAGGAATATGAGAAAAAGTAATAAAAAAAATCTATGCTAGTTTTGAAGCATTTAAGAAGGTTGTTCTTAGTGCAGTGTCTTTAAGCATTAATTTCTGTTTCAATCATCCAAATACTTATGTAACAACTATAATTAATACATTTTCAGATTTTATCAAGTGGTTTTTGAATAAATGTTAAAGAACTGAGTAAAATCGTAGTTTAGTATTCTGTTCTTTTTGTCCTTTTCTTGATTTTCTCAGTCTGTTATAGAAATTAATTTTGAAAGAATCATAGCCACATGGATAGTTCTGTCTTTTTTGGAATTTATCAGAACTACACTTTGCTCACTTAACTCCAGAGAACCTGCATAGGCACAGTGAGATGAAGCACATGCATGTAGATTTCCTTCTCCTGTCACTCACACCTTTGAACACTTTCTTGAAGCCAAGTGAAATGTGTATTTGATAGTGACTGGTCTTTGAAAACCAAACCTAAACTCATGCAAATCATTAAATGTCGTGATTTTTTAAATAAACAATTTAGAAATCTCATTAATATTGTTAAAATGAAATGTCTGATGTTTATTCATGAGGAATTTATTTCTGATGTTCAGTCTAAAACTTTAATATTATGAGTTACTGAAATAATTTAACCATCTAGATTGATGTTTTACGTGCTTCTAAGTAAAACTCAATACCGTGATCAACTGTGTGTCATTCACATATCAGATGCCTGAATACAGGCAACACAGAAGCTGCGCTTGACAAACATGAAAAGGTGAAAAATGATGCCAGTAGGCAAAAGCACACTGAGAAATTTTTCTCCGGGAAATACTGAAGTCAGATCCTGTTTACTGTTGTTATAAATATTATAATGCTTTAAAATACCCAAATTATATTAGGCTAATGATATTCTTAAGATATATTTGGAAAACAAGAAAATATATAAAAATGGTATAGGTTTGAGTATACTGCTAAATATCATGTTTGATATAAACAATGTTATTAAAATAATGCCTATTTTTGTTGTATATTGTTTAACAGTACATTTTTATGTAATTATAAAAATTATTGTTTTTGACATAACAGTAACAGGTAAAATCTATTTCCAGTCTAGAGTTTCATATATGAACAAGTAACACAATGATTCATTTATTTAAAATATACCAAATAATCAACTTTAAATTCTGTATGCTTGATTTGTATGTATACATTTTATTTTGGACAATAGCCACCTTGATTGTAAAATTAAATGGAATATTCTTTCTTAATGGAATAGCTCCAGCGAGGAATACAAGTATCAGCTAAGGTTTAAAAACAATAATATTGCAATGATATTTTTATAAATTCAGCTGTTTTTATCAGTTTAACAATACTTAAAATCATGAATTGTAAGCATGTATTATTACACCGCATTATGAGAAAATGCTATTGAATTTTAAAGAGGCTCAAACATTTTTGTGCTAAAAATAATAGTTTCCTAAAAGAAACAAATTCATCTCTCTTTTAAAAATACTCTGACACTGCATTGTCCAAGTATGTGCTCATATGTAAGAAAACATGTCTAAACATGAAATAGATTACTTTTTGAATATGAAAGAAACTTAAAGACTTTTGGCTTGCTAAACAAAATTGATGTAAATTTGAGTTTTTTTTTCCCTCCCCATTCAATCGACAAGTAGCAGGAACGGATTAAATTAGCTAGTTGATTTGGCACCAAGTGGTAGCAACACTGGTATAAATCAGTCAGTAGAAAGATGTGCCACGTGTCACAGGGCATGCAAAGTTAGCAGAAAGTTCACTGTGCCAGTTGTGCTTATGTGAAAAACTGCATTTCTACTAAGTAGTCCATGGTAAAATGTACAGAGCACAGACTTACAGATAAAGGCCTGAGACTTGGAGTCACCACAGAATTTGCTGCATAAATCAGAATATCACACAAGAAAATAAAATTCTGAGACTGTTTTTTAAATAAGAGAAACTTATTTCTCAAATTATGCTTTCTTTTTGAGGAGGAAAGAATAAGAGAACAAAACAGATTTTAAATGTATTGGAACTGGTCATAAAAATAATACATAACAATTCCATTTTCATTAACTTGAAATATTTGTCAAGATCCTATATTCAAAACTTTTATCTAATGACAATATACCTGAGAAGTTTTTGGCAAAGAATCAACTCAAAATTATTTCTTTTACTCTTTGATTTGGGATAGTCATTCAGAACTAGTGCATCACATCCTCAAACTGTATCATTAAGTCACTACATAACTAATGAGAGCTAATTTGAAAAGGAAACATGTGAAAAGTTGATAATAGAAAGGAATAGTATTAAAAAGGTGACCCCTAAATTTTTTATTTCAGTAAAGTTGTTTGTACAGAGTGTATAGGATTTAGATTTTATTTCTCTATTCCTCCTTTTGAACTACAAGTAGAGAACACACACCATCCACTCAGTATAAGCCTGTTACACTTGAAAGATTTGTTCTGAATGTCCAGTGGGAACCTGGAAATCGTAATAATTTGTAGTATCGATTGAGTGAAGCTATGCAGCTGGGGCCTCCAGTGAATAGACAGGAATAGACATTTTATTGATTAACTTTTACAGTCATATTTTCAAGACTCTGCTGCAACATAATTTTCACTTCCCAGCTTTATGTTGCTGCATCATGAAACTTGGATTCTTCTCCCTCAACATTTACCCACTCGAGGAAAAAGTGTGGGCATGCCTTACCAGGGCTGTGTTCTGCAGAGGCGCATAGCTGGCTGGACAATGATTTCTTCCAAGTACTATTCTACTACAAACAGTAGAAAGAAACTCCCTGATTGTAACAATCTTTGGAGCTATCAATATGGCAGCTGTTGGTAATTAAATCTCTTCATGATTTTCTCCTGATCTTGTTGAGGAATCTTAATTTTGCCAACCTCAGTTCATGTATGTAACCATCAAAATGAATTATCTTGTGATGCTTTTGTTTATACTTATTTCTGCTTCATATCTTATTTAATATGAGCAGCAGAAGAAAATATTATAATAATGGTCTTTAATTTACTTTGGAATAAAAGTTATTAAGTACCAAATCATTTGGTAGATATTTCAAAGTATGAAAATGTGAATATATACCTGTCAGATATATGTGATATTTCTGTTGTCCTGTAAAATATTTTTTTCATTTAAGTAAAAAAGTCACATTTTTGCATTACAATTATTTTGTGTTAAATTATATGTTCATTTACCTCATTTGTCACTACTTTGCACTTCTAACAAGTGAAGCAACTGCAGGTTTTCTCATCTAGTTTACACATGTGGCAAATATTTCATTGTGAATTTACAGAAAGGTTAATGACAGATGTTTATATATTAGACTGGATTTTTTAAATGGGATATTTTTAAAAGATTATATTAAATGCTTTATTTACTCATATCTTTTCTTTTCAGGTATTTTGGAATTTGAAAAATCTAATTTTAGAATGATTTTTTTCAAAGAATCTAGGAGCTTCATGCCCCTACCCAAGGCAGAGAATATAATTATAATTACTTAGACAATTAATACAATTAATTAGACAAACAATATAGACAATATAAATACAATTAATTAGACAAACCTTAACAACAAGTGTTAATCATGAAGTAAGATTATATTCTATGAAGTTTATATGTGTTCTGTTTAATCTTAGATTTTAAAAATTTAAGATGTTTAATCACAGAGAATTTGGTTCTAAATTTATAGATTTTATTTAGGATTTTGAACCTATATGTCACTTGTTTCTTATTTAATTCAAAATTTAAAGTGGGTAGAATTGTGAGACATTTTTCTCACCATATTAAATATTAAATTTTTGTAATAGTCTACCAATTTAATTGTATTTTTATTGATTTTCAAGTACAGCTATAATTTGTTTAATTTTTGATAGATTATTAGTACATTCTAAAAAATAGATTACCACTTTTATGTATTTACTATATAATACTTAACTTATAGTAATAATTAACAAGTCTCTTATTACTGCCATTAATATAGTAGAATAATGTGTTTAAGGTTTTTCATTATTTGCATGTTTTCTACTGTAATGACATTTTTATCCTCCAAGATATTCAGAGATTATTTTCTTCATAATAAAAAAATAAAACTTATCTTAATAACTCATATACCTGCCTAAATGAAAGCCTCTTTTCTACAGAATCATATTTTAACTTTATCAAAAGAAATAACACAATTAGACAGATCAAGAAATAAACATAAAACACAAAAACTCCCAATTGAGATTGATCTCCATATAATCCTGTAAAGGAATCCCCACTTATTGATCAATGTTAAAGCCTATGGATAGCACTTAGAGAGATAAAGTAAGCAAGGTCAGATAATCAAAGCATTTAAATAGTAAAAACAGCAACTGCCACTGTAGACTGCTAAAATAAATCCATAATACAAATTGCTTTAGTAAAAAGTGGATGAGCAGCTGATCTTCCTATTGAACTCTGATACTGTTCAGGGCCCACACTGGGGAACGGCATGGGAGAAATGCCTTAATGATCAATAGTGAGTGAGATGTAGCAAGGATTCATTTTGAACATGAAGGCATTACAGGTGTGAGGATAGACCTCTTCGGTAAATGTCTTCAAGTGAAGATTTTTAAAATACACTTAAAAATTGCCATTTATATATGATACTGCCAACCAAGTTAGAGAAATGCTTTGTTTCAATAAAATTGTTAGAATGAGTTTGAAATTTCCAAGCATAAGGAAATACAAAAATGTATTTATACTAAAATAGTAGTGTTAGCACTTTCAAAGGCAAATTGATTTCACTCTAAAAGTATTCTAAAAATAAATTCTGTGCAAAGTTGTCATTGACACATATTTAAGATAGGAATTAATTGGGCGATAACAGTCTTTAGCCCTGTGTGGAGAAACAAAATTAATTATAGTACAGAGGATGGAAAAAACACTTTGGATTCTGTGGGAGTGGAGTTGATGTGACTCTGTTGTAAAACTTATTAGGATTAGGGGAGTGCTAGTTTTAATGAGAGTGATTGAATTGTACTGGCTTACTCCATTCTTGGCTCTAGAGAATTCCAGTGGGAGTTTTTCAGTATTTAGATCTATGAGCAGCACAATTATATATTACATTACAAACTACCTTTCTTAGGAAGTTTGAGTTTAACTTCTAGTTAATGAGAACTCTTCATGACTATAATAAAGAGGGAATAGGAGGAAACACTAAGTTTAGCCTAAGTACATGTAATTTTATTGTACTGAAACAAAGGATTTATTAGTCAAAACACAGTAATGTAATTTGGTTACTGCCTACTTTTTCTCAGGTCTCTGTAGTTGTCATCTTTATGTCTGTATCTGTTTCCATGAACCCTAAATTCATTCCTGTGCTCCTGCCATGCACAGTACTGTGTCTGGACAACAGGATTTTCCACACATACTTTGGTGCCCGACATTTCTCATGAAATATAAGCACAATTTCCTAGTATTTCAATGTTGAATTTATGCCTTTACAAAATTTCTGATTAATTTTACTTAATATACAAAAGAGTTCTCAATCAAACTCATTAATTAAAGGACACAAACTTTCAAGTCTTTTTTATTTTTTTCATTTCTTTTAAAATAGAGAAGAAATAAGCAGAATGTCAACTGGTAAGTCTAAGACAGAAGTTTCTTTATTTAAATAAAAATCAATTATATAACCTAAGCTTAATTTTTCCATTTCTTTTCTATCACAGAGTAGTTCTTTATGGTGCTTGTAGTACCCATATTTGCTTATGATTTGCTGATAGCAGCAACATGAATGGTAAAATTGTGAAACAATATTCATAGTTGTCAGGAAAAGGCCATTCTATTTGCATTCATTAGGGTCCTGGAGGACCACACGGTGTGTGTTCCCTTTGGGATGTCACAGTTATTGATTTATATACAGTTGTAGGAAAATTAATTAGGATTATATTTTACCTATTACTTCAGGCTGTGTAATAAGAATGAAAACACTTTTGTTAGAAAGATGAACAGAAACTATCTAAACGGAATCATTGTTTCTTAAATGATAATTATTTTATCATATAATTTTTCTCTCATGATGTGGTTAAAGGCTTAGAACATTGTGAAAATTTAATTAGCACTTTGAAAAATGAATGTTTTAGTACATATCCTATAGTAATAATAATGATAATGTGAATTAAGTGAAAGAGACGTTTTCCCCTTATTAACTGAAACTTTCCTTTCTCTGAACTGTTAAAGATGTGTATTTGTCTACTTCAAGTTTGCAAACAGTGGGAAGCTTTTCACCAAAATACTGTACTTAGATCAAAAGTAAAACAAGAGCAGAATCAGGTGAATGCTTTGTGTGAAGAAATACATCCAAAAATGAGAGCTTTTAAAAATCAAAGAATAAGAGAGAGAAAGACTCAATTTTTAAAATCAGTTTCAGAAACTATATGGAATTAGGGTTTTTTTTAATGAATGTGACACTTTAATTGAATGAAAATAAATTATATTGTCTATATTCTTCATGATAAGGTTAGGTTTCATGTTGTTTAGAAAACTACATTTGGCTTCTTTCTGTGAACACTCTGCATATTCTAAGTGGAAAATAATTGAATACAGTTCTCTACATTGTTTATATGTGACACATGTTTGAGATTAATCAAATTGTAGTCACATCTAATTAGCAGCAGAGAATAATTTCAAAGTGAGGCAGAGCCAGATGACAAAAGATAGTTTGTGTGTGTTCGAGACATACTTTATGAATGGAAAATATGCCTATTGTGACATTTTTAAGTTGATTTATTAGCTCTTCTCTTTTGTTTCAGAATACTGTAGGACAAACCCACTCACTGCTTTGAGTAGAGTAGAACCTAGAAGTAGAATTGTCATGTAAGGAAAAAAAATAAAATGCAAGTGACATCTTTTGATGCTGCTATAACAAATCTGAAACTAAAGTATATAAATACATTGGAATTACTGGAAGCTCTTAGGTTTCATGAAAGGCATATATAAAAGGTTAGCAGTAAAACTAAAATGAAAGATGGGTTAAAGTGTGTCTTTTGTATTGATTAAATCATGATAAGACAACTCTAATTTGTGTTAATTTTAAAATGCATAGTACTTAATTATAACTGAAATGTACATCATGTCCTATCAAGTATGCAAAAGTGTTTTATCTAAAACATGTATATGTAGAATCAAAAATATGTTACTCTCTCAGCTGTTATTCTAGGGATTTATTCCTCAAAACAGCTGGTGAGGTATAAAGTGATTAATCATCTTTTCCTTCACTTTTGTTCAAACTTCTTGGCTTCACATTAAGAGAAGATAATTTTTAACCTTCTATAGTATTCAACTTTATCTTTCTAGAATGATACACATTTTCCACTTTGGTACATATTTTTCAATGTATTGCAGGTGTTGAGGCAATTGTACAAGATTAATTGCAAACTTGGCTTTTGTAGTAAATTTAGTTTTTCCAGTTTTCATTCAGCATCATACTATGTACTACATCAAAATGAGAGAACTAAGACTGTCGTAGAATTGCGCAAATCTGGTGCCAAAATTTTGAATTACTTTCAGAACAAAAACAAAATGACCAGAACCTCATGTTTTAATTATACATTTTACCTACATTTTGTGAGCTTTTTCATGTAATAATGAGGCCTACTTCCTCCACTGGTTAGCTTCATGCTGATTATTGTCTTCCTTAGACTATTGTACATACTGACATTTTTTATTGGAGGTTATGGTAAGAGTGGATGAACCAGTATGCTGGGTATAATGCACTACATGTCACCTTGTACAGCATCTGTGTCATCACACTGTCCCCTGACAGCTATTGCAAAACTGAATAGAGAGATGAGTTTTATACAAATGTAGTGCCAATCTTTAGTCTGTAGCTGATATCCTCTTAGGAAATTCATTGAAAACAAAAAAAAAATAGGTTTGGTGGGGAAATTTTATGGAGATTAGACAAGGGTTAGGGGAGATACTAGATGAAAAAAAAATTGAGAACTATGTACTCATAGCTTTGTTTTCATTATTTGGTGGTAGAAGAAAGGGAAAGAAATAGAATAGTAAATTGTAGAGCAGTATCTCAAAAGTGTTTTTGATATCCTTTAGGCAGCATGATGATTATAACTATTAATAATAACATGATTTCCCAAGAAGTAAGATTTACCTGGAAAATAATCAGCTTTGAAGACTACAGATCAAAAATGCCAATCCTAAACAGACTACCCTTGCCATACCGTCCCTACAGAGTAGACTACAAGCAAAAGAATAGTGACAGCAGATCAGGCAAGAATAGACTGGCAAGGGCTAGCATTCTTCATCTCTAGTTTGCACGGCAGATTATTTTCTGGCTAGGTCCTATTTTGAGGGGAAAAAAACATATTTTCTTCTTCTAAATTGCTAAATGAGTAAATTTCAAATACTCTCATTACAAAGTATGGTGAGTATTTGAGGGGAAGGCTATGTTAATTAGTTTCAGTTATTCATTCCACATGGTATACATACACCATAACGTCACTTTGTACTTGATAAATACAATTTAGAAAGGGATAAAGATCAGACTTGTTGGCACACGCCTGCAGTGCCAGCTCTTCGGGAGGCTGAAGTAGGCAGGTCACAAGTTTGTGTTCAACTTGCGCAGCTTATCAATTTGGCCAGACTCTATCTCAGAACAAAACAAAATAAAAACAAAACAAGATGAAGATTTAGCTTAGTGCAAAGGTTCTGAGCCCAGACCTTGGTACTGTAAAATACAATGCAATAGAATACTATACCAGAATGTACCATTCCATTCCACACTGTACCATAAAATGTAATATCTTGCCATGGATGAGAAACAACTTAGTCTGTATGAAATGCAACCTTGAATTTGAGTATAGACAGTAGTTAAAGAGCGACTGGATATAGAGGATATAAGAAAGTAAATAGGCAAATTGTAGGTCAAACATATGAAGAAATTATAGGCATTTGTGAAATACGAGCATAGATATAAAGAGATAGTTTTTCATAATCTGTGAAAAGACAAGACCATGTGACAAGAACATAGGAAATCATTGAGCTTATGCTACAAAGTCAACATAATTTTATGATAAAATTATCTGATAGAAATAGTAAGGCACAGGTTTATGGGAGCAAGATTATGCAAATCTGATTAACACCACCGAGGGGACATAAGAGAGCATCATGTACTAAGATCCACTTAAAAACTGAATTCTGGAAGATGTTGGAGACTTCACTGAACAAAGCCAATTGAGTTGACGTGAATTTTTCAAATTCCATAGGGTCTTATTATTTTCCAAGTATCTAAGCCCAGAGTTAAAACATTAGATAAATATACATGTTTATACAAAAATTTATGTGAAAAAAAAATCAGTCTGGTGTCGGCAAGTATTGAGTGGTCACCATGGCTAGGGCTTACTCCAATCCCAGCACTACAAAACAGAAAAGTCAGCCATCAAGGAGGTTCTATTCCAGGGGACATCATGCAGTGTAACTTATATGCTTCGTGGATTTCATCATTTTTGATCACATTATAAGAGACTTGGAGAGCAAGTCTATTTATAGGAGAGCATATAAATACTTGAACATTGCTTCACTCACTTCCAAAAAAAATTACTCAGAAATATTTCCTCAGAGTTTATGATTTCCTTCCCTTTTTAAGACTGGAAAAAAGCAACAGTTTCATGCTTATGATAAAAGTTGTAGACACTTTATAGCAATGATTGATAAATTATTATAATGCAGGCTCAAATTATAATTTAACTTATATCTTCAGACATCTTATCCCTCTTCTTGTAATTGATACAACATTCATATTCATCTTAATCTTTCTCTATCTTTGGCTTTCTCTTTTTTCTGGTCTCATTGTTTCACTAATTGAGATTGTTTTAAAGCATCAGAACTCCGGGGCAGACCACCAAAGATATCATCCTTTTCTTGTTTGTTTTGCTTCTGGAACAATTGAAATAACCTTATTAGACATTACCATTATTACAGCCTTAATCATAGTTGTCACTGAAGGCACAGAGTTAGTTTCTTCAGACCACCATGTCATCTGGTAATTTCCAATTTACTTCTGAAACTTTCATCATCTGACAATAACACCTCCAAGGAGGGACCAAGACCCTAAGCCTTTCAGGGATATTTTAGATCTAAATTAGAATAACTTCCATGTAATGTTATTTATTTTGTTTTGAATCAAAGCAGAACACAAGATGAAGATAGGCTAGGATAAAAACTGTAGGACACTGCAAGACAAATCCAAGGAATTCACTTAGCAAACAATTAATTTTAAAAATTTAATAGAAATCTTTCTGAATGAATAAAGCAATGATAAATCATACCAAAGAAATATCTTGGACTTATTTATCATATACAATAACAAGTGTTTCAGTGACACACTGCTTACTCGTATGTCACATTAAAATTAAAAATTTAATTATTAACATACTATATATGTAGAACATTTTTTGTTTTGTTGTTTTTCTTTCTCACTCTAGAAACTGATATCTCCTTCCTAATTCTCTTGATTACTCTCGCAACATCCCTAATGCCATCCAATCCTGTACTTAATTTAATATCCAATTACCTCCAGATCTGGTTGGAAAGCCTCAGAACACTGCTATCTATTCAAACCCTTTCAATTAAGAGAACTCCAAGTTATTACATTAATGATGACTTCCATTCTGAGCATTATAAATGACTCAGTTCTATAAAAAAAGAGGTGAGTATCTAAGATGATATTATTAAAAAATAAAATTAAAAGAGAGAGGAGGGCTTTAATGAAAATTTAAAATAGGATAGCAAAGATAATTCAAATTATTTTATTGAGCATTTTATCTGAGAAGGCTCTGTATCAACTACTTTATATATTGTTTTAATTAGTGCTACTTTCAGTGATTAATATAAATTTTCTATTGTTTTTAAGATAATGAAATTCAGTATGATAGAGGTTAAAATTGCTGATGTATCTTTTTCTGAAATTTTAACTTCATATGTATTACCTAGAGATTCATGCACAAAACTATATCTTCAGCCCTAAATTCCTCTGTATTATACCATGAAGTTTATATATTCATTCATTAAATGAATTTCACTAATATAAATCTAAAATTGAATTAGACAAAATTCTGCGTGAAGATGACACTGTCTCTTTAAATAAATTCTCAAGTCAGAAAATTTATTTCAATTCATATGGATTATACCAGTGACTAGAAAACATTGCTATAATTATAAATGTGACAAGAAATAAAGTACATATTATTAAACAATCTTGAAAATTCTATGTAATAATTTCATATAGAAAATTCTAGAGTGTTTATTAAAAGATATTAGAGAACAAAGCAATGTAACGGATTACCCAATTCTGGCCTGAGGACAAGCATATGACACCAATGTAAACACTTTGAACTATAATCCCAACTGCGTAGTGTCATTCCAAAAAAATATCACTATACACACATATAGACTCCAAGCACAATAACGCAGTTTTAACCAGGCAACCACTACATTTGTTGAAAGTCAAGAATAATGATGTACATCGGTGTTAAATAAACATGGTTATCTACACAGGGCATAGTGGAGGAAGCCTGTAACCCCAGCAGTGAAAAGCCCGAGGCAGGAGAAACACTGAGAGTTGGAGCTGACCAGGCAATAGAATGAGTCCAGAGCCAGCCTAGCCTATATAGTGAGACCCTGCTACAAAGCATCAAGACACAGATTAAAATGGTTCTCCAACTTTGACATTAACAGAAGTAAGACTATTAGGATGCTCTGAAAGAAATTTTGAATGTTTATCCTCCTAATATTTCTGAGAAAAATAATATTCAAAACTATGCTTTTAAAATATAAAATATGTATCTGTACTTTTGTTAAATTTCGAAAGGAAAAAAATGGTGACTGGTAACAACTAAAAGTCACCTTTCCAAAATAAATAAATGATAGCAAGTGTGGGAGAAAGAATACAGTGATTCTTGGTTGTGTGATCGAGGAGTCTTGCTGCATTTGTGTGTGTACCTGGTATCAGCGCATGGATTAACGTAGCAACGTTAAACATCATCATCATGAACCTGATGATGATTAACTAGATTGGAATTTACTGTGACTAAATATCTAGAGAAATTATGGATGTCAAGGAGGTATATGGTAAAGAGGAAGACTCTGCCTGACATTGTGCGGGTGAAGCTGCCAGCGGGCAGGTGGTAGCGGACATTTTCTGCTTTGACAGAGGATGCGGATTCCATCGGGAAAATGGGAGCTACAGACAACTTTAGAAGCACTTCATCAGCTATCACTATTTTAGAGAAAATGAATAGCTATGAATTTATTTTCTGAGTCCAAATATAGCTGTGCCACTTTTATGGCTTTTCAAGACTGGATTCGTTGATTTACTGAGAGTATTTCCAAGAAAACTTGTTTTTATTCTCAAGTTAAGCATTTGGATAAATATACATTGCTTTTCTTGGATTTATGTTTTCTTAACAAATTAGTCAGAGCTACTGACATTGTTTTCTGGGAATAGTGTTTTGTTGAGAAACAAAATAAAAATCTATGATGTGAAATCCTCCTGCAGAAGTAGATGGATTGCTTCCTACTCATGTTGCAGACTCTTGTGCAGAGGCAGGAAACCAAAGGGAAGATATTGTGCATGGAATAAGTTTTAATATTTTCAGATGAGCACGGAAGTCCACAGCTATTCTGAACTTCTAAACAAGCAAGATTACCCAGAACTGAGTCTGATTAAAGATAACTTACATTAACACATAGCACATGAGAATATGGAGGAAAAGGGAAGATAAGGAGGGAATAGGGCTGAAAAAAAGTCAAAAATGTCATTTTGCATTTGTATTATACTGTGGCCATATATGTATGCATCAAAATTGGTTATGCAAATAGAAAATTAATTGGAATCAGTTCTTTACATTTACAGGAAGCTCCATCTGCCTTTGTTTTTGTAAAGCTTATAGAGAAATCAAAGGAAACACTCTGTAAACTACTTGAGGTCTTGCAGTGATCCTGGGACCAGAACTGCTAATTTTCTGACTAGTCAACATATTCTTCTAACTAGAGTTCTATTGAGTTTTGTGGAAATGTCAGCTACCTGAGCTTTGAGAGATGTCTTTAGAAAATGACTATCTTCCACTGACTGTGACTTAATATGAGTGTGAGAACTGACGTACAGAAGATAAAGAGAAAGTAAAGTGCAAAATAATTCTTACCCTCGGGTTAATATTTTCAGATATGTTATTCTGTGCTTTAGGTTAAAGAAAATTTTTGCACATGCAAGAAATAAAATCTGCTTAGGTAAAACATAGTACATTATTTTCATTTTGTAATTAATAGCGTTGAGGAATAAAAAATCCCTGAGTAGTATGATGAAGCTATTATTACACTAGATAAAGTTATCCAATGAAATATTTCCTTTTTCTGCAAAGACAAGTTCTTCAGCTAAATGGTATGACAAAGTTAATTCTCTTTTTTCCCCATCTTTAAAATATCAGAGCATACAAAACACTCAAAACTGAGCTTTGCTAGGCTCAGGAGAAATGCTGCTTTACACAAAAGAAATTCTTAGATGTCTAAGCTTGAATGTTTTTAGTTGGATTTGACTGCTTTAGCTAAATGAACAGAGAACTTAACTACTCATGGAGAAAGCAGACCAAAGATTTTATGTTCTTTTCAATAGCCATACTGAAGCTATTCCTAACAGAGTTATACTGTACTACATATACCTGCAGAAAATAGTATGGTTGGTTACCTGCATGTAAAATTCAACTTGTATTATACAAATATCTAAAATTGATATATTGAACACATGATTTTTTAACTACACAGTGAACACTCAAATACTTAAGTAGTATTGCATGATTTTCTGTGGAGGCTCTGAATTTGAATCCTTATAAATTATTGCAAAGCTGAACAAATAACTTTTACAATACTCCATATGTTCCTGTATAATTTGGAGAAATGTCTTCCTCAAAGGATAGAAAGAGAGGATGGTTTTGTGAAGGCCATGCATTGTGGCTCATACAATCATGCTGTTACTCAGTCATACAGTACTGCCTGTAAGTTTATATTATCAGATAAAGGGTGTTATAAGATTTCTAATAATAATTCTACCTTTAACCTTTGCACTTGGGCATTGTGGATAAAAGATTAATCAGAGTAATGAATTTACAAGTTATTGTCCTTATTTATGCCTTGGTAAATGGAACTTATGCAGCCTCTTGGATTTTTTTTCTGTGAGTTCAACAACACATCAGTTACTACCTGGCAGCAGACTACAAGAAAACTGAGGCTTTTCTTTCAATTCCCAGCAGCATCATATTTGCAATATTATTAATATCTTTAGAGAAAAGAAGAATGTGGTTTTCTTAAGATTATCTGGAAGTATTCCTTCTAAATTTTTAGTCTCTTCAAATTTCATGTTTTGCAAACTATGTTAGACATAGTTTTAACATAACCCCTCCAAAAAGAAAAGGATTGATTAATTTAGTGCTGACAAGGGTTCACATTCTTTTTGTTTTTCCTCAGAGGAGTATCTGCTTCTTATTCTGAACATGGTTCTACTTACAATCTAATTGCCCTATTCTACACTGCTCTATTATTTTCAGAGTCTGCACTGAAGAGAGCAGAAAGAGAAACTCTGGAAATTGAAAGCTACACATATACATGCCAGCCTCATTATCTATACATCAGTATAGCTGCTTGGTATTTTGTAAGTATGAAGTTCTATGGTTTAGATTTGTCCTCACAGTTTCCTGAGATAGCTTAAAATTATTGTCTCCATATGAAGTGTGATATTTGTCATCTCTTGATAAATGGGTGAATTCTTCAAGCACTCTCTTTCAAATTTACTTTGCTCCGTTTGCTAAGCTTGACCTATGTGGTCAAAATGGTTTTCCCAGATGTACGAAAGGAGATTTTGAAGGAAAAAAAATGATTGCATTGTTTTAGTATTTTTAAAACTGAACCTATCACCATGAATAATACTTAAATGAGGGTTATTAACAGTATTATAAAAGTTACCATTTAAAGAACTATAATTTTTATAAAACCTGAATTCTAATTCAGCGTGCATTTTTAGAGAAAAGTTGTAGTATCACCAGTTCTCTTGAAAACCAACTGAGCGGTATTTATTTTGAATTTAATCATGGATACATTCTACCATACATTGGACTAGGAAAGTGAGCTATTGAATTCTTGGAAGTAGATATAATTTTTAACATGGTGTATTTGGCTGAAGAATCCTTAACTTCTCTTCCTTGTCTTAACAAAAAAGTCTTTAATCAGAAATGTACTACTCACATTTTTTAAGTATAGAAAAACGTTACAGCAGTTAGAGACATGATTTCTACTTCAGAAAAGAGTAATCAATTTAAGTCTTATGCAGGGAAACACAGTTGAAATTTATCTTGTTGACTAATACTAATTTCGTCTAGTATTATCTAGAATCATTGGCAACATTATATATAGAAAACTAAATAATTAAGAACCTAGTGTGTCTTATGTCATTGCTATTATTGAAAGTTTTTATATATCATACAATGCAATCCCAATGGCTGCGTTTTAGACTGAACTAAGTCCTGAGGGTGCTGGCTGAAATTCACTGAGCTCACAGAGATGTTAAGCTGCAGTTTTGTATTGTAATTCTAGAATTTCCTATGCAGTGTTCATTCAATTACAATACATTTGATACTCAAAATGTTGCCTGGCATTTATTCCATGTGCTACATTGCTTATAATGTAATATTCAATTGGATTTGAAATGAAATAGAACTGAATATTCCTCATTAGTCTTCTCACCTGGACCATTTTAAGGTGGCTAGGTATACTTAAAAATATCACCAGGGAACATCCTGTAAAAGTACACTGGGCTTACACTAGAAAATACTAATACTAATAATCTAGTCATGAGGAGCTTTCTGTAGGTTACAGTTTCATATATCTTTATGTTTTGGAGGATGAATTAAGAAATCATTAATAAAGGTATGTGAAGGCTTGCAGCAGTCTGATAAATAATAAATAAGGTTTATTCCATGTACAGAAATATTCAAAATACTAGTGTCAGGAAATGGAAAAGTAGGAAGTTAAAATTTACATTAACTTTTCCAGGGAGAAATCAAAAGGCAACTACTAGTGAGGTCATCTTAAACTTTACAAAATATTTAATGACATAAATCTTTCACAGCATTGATTTCAGTAATACTAGTAAGTTACTAGGAAGCTTTTACCACAGACTAGTCTGATTTATCTGATGACATAATGGAACTTGGTAATTATAAAAGAATTCAATTCATGCATGAGCTGCTAAATGCGAATACTTTCTGCTATATTTGAGTAACTGTAAAAAGTCTTACTAATGGTATCTGAAGAGATTAGGTTTTTTTTCTACATTTTAGGTGAATTAGACCTACATTTAAAAGCAATTTATTCACATTTTCTTCTCACTGCATCTGTTCATCTGAATGTATAGTTGATATCATCAAAGAATTCATAGCACCTTACGCAAATAAAAATATAATGGGCACTCAATAGGCTTCCTAGAAGACTATGTCCAGATATTTATTGACCATTGTTGTGTGACACATGTCTTTTAATCTTCTAGAGGTATATAACAGGAAAAAAAAACAGGCCAAAACACATAAATAAATAAAAACCATTTTCTATCTTACAGCACTGACATCCAGCTAGGGAGACAGACACAGAATGAAATGATCTGTTTCAACTTGAGACAGCTTTCAAAAGAGAAAGGAGCTTTGTGAAAAAGAGCATATTGGAAAAAATACTTAAATCTTTACTGGTGAATAACCTTTAATTAAAGAAGATCAATAATAGTTTGATTCCCAAGTCCAAGAAGTGTCACCTATCTCAGATGACAAACCTGATCACTGTTGAAGGCCGCACTTCTTTTTTGAGTGGGACTTAGTTTGAGGTTATTGTCTTACTTTCTGGACCAACTTTTAGATATTTATTTAAAACACCACATACAGTCACAGCTTGAAATGATAGAAAGTGACTTTCCAATTCCTTTCTTCTTCAGAAGAAAATATAAATTAGGCTCTGCATGTCACTTCTGCATAGATTTGTAAGTGTGGACCAAAGAGTACTTTATTGAAAAACAAATATCAAAGCAAACCTAATGAATGTCCACTTGAAATCATGATAATATAGATCATCTCATCTCCTGAGCAAATGAAACATATGAAAACAAACTAAAACACTAACTATGTGTGTCAATATCATTCTAGTATGAGAAGCTACATATAGTCTTTGCATATATCCTTTATACTAAGTAAATACTTTCAAAATTTGCCTGTGATAAATATGTAGAAAAATATCTTCAGTTTTATTTTTCAAAAGGCATAATTACATTGTGCTTTGAAACCTTTTTGAGTCAAGTTACTAATGATATCCTTCCAAAGGTAGCCATCCTAGTTTGTATTTCCTGGAGACTTGCTTTGAAATGCAGGGCTCCTTACAGGGTCTCAGGTGAAGCTCAAGATACTATAAGGCAGGAATGTAGAAGGTAGAGGAGACCATTCAGTTCAGTTCCCATACAGATGTCCCCAGTCATGACCTGCTCATAGAGGAGATACAGAATGGTCTCATACTGAACAACAGGACATGCTGAACAACGAGCTTCTGAAAAGGCTCGATGGTGAGCAATTCCTAATGAAGGACTCAATGAGAGCCATCAGCTGTCAGTATATAACCACAGCTGCTGTGCATAGACAGCTGTTGATCCATGCAGGGATTGGATAGAGCTCCACAGCCAAATCTCCAACTGCATACAATTATATACTTTCAAATACAATTTGGATGATATTTTGTCACTTCAAATGCAAATAAATACACATTTGAAACTTAAAACATCTTAAAACTATATGGCTCACCTATTTGGATTTCTGCTATAAAATTATTTCTTTTAACAGCTAAACTAGGCCTGGGATTTAGCTCAATGGTTCTGGTGCCTGAATGCAAGCTCAAAGGCCTGGGTTCAATCCCTAGTAACCACCTACAACAACATCAGGTGTGATGACTCATGCCCACCAAGTCAGTACCACATACCGCAGTGCCTGGTGTGGTGGCTCATGCCTGTAATCCCAGCACTCAAGAGACAGAGACAGAAGGTTTGAAGCTGAGTTCAGGACTAGCTGAGTTTGAGGATGAGTTCAGGACCAGCTTGATTTACAAAGCAAGACCCTGTCTTTAAAAAAAAAGAAAAGAAACAATAGAAAAAACTTAAATCATTACACAACTCACTTATCATTAATGAAACAACTTAGATCCATAAGTTAAAAATATATAAATGAGCTATAATTATAGCACAATAGCTAAAAGTTTAAAGTAGCAGACAATTTTACAAAATATCTGCACTTAAATTATTTTATTGAGTACCCAAGAAACATATAAAACTCATAATTTCCTTTATGGTAATAAAGATATTGAGGCATAAAAAGATGGGGTAATTTAACTTGAGTAAATAACAGCAGCATGAGCTATACTATGTCTCTGGACATTGAGTCACTATGAATAAAAATAATTCCCTTGGTAATAGTTCTTTGGAAGACGACAGTGTCAAGCCCATAATTCACATGTAGTCTGTTTCAGTTCATTGAATAAAAAAAAAATTAAATGAAGTCTCAGTGTCTCCCATGGTCTCAAACTCCTGAGTTCACCTCAGCTACCTGTGCAGTCTGAACGGCAATTCCTGAACATCACACCTGGCCTATTAGGACATTTGTAATGAAAGCATATTTTTCTAAAATGTGCAAATCAATAAAGTCTAAGACTAAGGTTTTTTAGAGAACAAATATTAACAAGAGAAAACTTAATGAAATATCACATCAAGATACATTTGATTATGTTTACTTTGTTTAAAACTCAGAAAATGTTACTTAAATTGCTAAAGGCAGTCATGTCTGCTTTCTTGTAAGGTAGTCACTATCATAGACTTCTAAGGGTCAGTAAAATTATGAGTGTCTGTCTACATTGTAGAAATAACTGTTATAGGTACTGGGAAAAGAGTTATGAAATAAAGTTGCCAGTTTCTCTCCTCATGGGATTCTGGGATTTCAGCAAGGTAAAAATAGAAATAGAGAAAGTATTTGATATAATTATAAGAGATAGCAGAAATTGCTTTAGAAGAAAAAAAGAAAATAGTGTAGATTTTTCTCCTTGAAAAGTATACAGCTCAATAGTATAAAAGTGGTGATAAAAAGCTAGCCACTCAAAAATCTAGCAGAAGTGCATTTCAACCAGGAAACCTAAGTGTAGATTTGTGAGATGAGAATGAAATTGATGTTGTAGGGATGTGAATTAGTGCTGAGTGACCTGGCTTTGGGAAATGGACAATGGCTAGGTCATGGTGTGTCTTTTGGGCCACAATAAGATAAGGAGTTTGTGGTTTATTACAGTTCAAATGAGAAACCACTAGACTTCAGCAGGGGAATGACCTATTCATATCTTTTTAGCAAAATATTTTCTGAGCCGTTTCTTGGAGATCTGGCTAAGGAAGTGAAAGTTGTCCTGATGCATTAATTATGAAAGTTAAGTTTCTTGTCAATCGTACTTTTACATTTATTTTGATAATCATCATTTTCATAAAAAGCAAAATAAATAATCATCTGCACACTTAAATTTATTAATTTTATTGAAATTCAAATGAGAAAAATGTCAGATTCATGAATTTTAGATTTCTGTTACTGCTATTATTAAATATATATGTACCCCGTGGAAGTTCTGTTGCAAATCTCCAAATTGCCTGTGTTTTATATCTATAAAATTTTACAGAATAATCTAGTATAATAAACGTATTTATGGTAAACATATAATCAGAAAAATGTTAAGATCTATTAATATTTTAATGTATTTTAATGATATTAAAATATCATTGACTGTAATACATTAAGTATTATGGAAAGATTTGAAATATTAATGTGAATATTTGTTACTGGACTATAAATTCATATGTGTTTTAAAAAATGTTATATACATTCCAACCTCTATGAATGCCAAATGTAGATATGTTTAAACAGTAAGTGAATGATAGAAAATATTCAAGTAATATTTGACTACTTGGTAAGTAAATTAATGAGAAAGTGAATTAAAAAGTGTTAGCTAGGAGAATAATAATGGATAAGGTTCTTTTTTTAAAAAATTATCTTTATTGGTACATTAAATATACACATCATGATTGCACTCCATAATGGGGATTTGTACCAGTATAAGACACAACTTAATTCTCATTTTTTCCCATAGCCCCACCCACCCTACCACCCCCCCCCATATATATAAAATTTGTTTCCTTACTTTTTTGTTACAATCTCAACATTGTCCCCTTTTTTAAACTTATCATTTTTTATGGCAGAGTAGTACTCCATTCTGTAGAAGAACCACAGTGGATAAGGTTCTTTTACCAGTGAATCTCAACATCAGATACCATTCTTGAATTTCTATTTATTTATTTATTTATCTTTTTATTTTTTATTTTTTTTAATTGAAATCTTTATTGGTACATTACATATTAACATCATGATTGCATTCAACAATGAGAATTTGTATATGACGCAACTTAATTTTCATTTTTTCCCATAATCCTACCCACCCTCCTACCCCACCCCCTGTATACATAAACTTTGTTTCCTTTCTTTTGTTATAATCTCATTATTTTTCCCTCTTCACTCCATTATGCTTTGAGTGTTTTCTATTTCACAATATATAACATACAGTTTTCTACTTTAGAATAATTGTATGAAAGTCACTTCATAGGCTGAAAAACTAATATAATTATTTGATTTTAAACTTTGTAGCTTTCAATTTGCCAAACAAATCTAAATATTTTCAGGGAAATTTAAAAAGCGATTTGGTCATAACATTTTTTTTAAGTCTCTACTTCCCAAAACAGCTCAGGAAATTAATTTTTCAGTTTTTTAATTCAGTACCTTCCTACAATGTAGTTTTCTTTGTTTGTTAATCTTTTTTATTATATTTTGCTCTAATTTTTTTATTGAAAGCAATTTAATTTTGTAATTTTCTTCCTTACTTAAAGAAAACCTGGTATTCACTTTTTATTGATGTTTGGAAAAAAAATCCACTGATTCATAAAGCTCTAGTTAAAAATAAGCAGACTTCATATAATAATTGTTTTACTTAAAATAGCAAATTAATTTTTATTCTTTTTTTAATTTGGAAAAGAGAAGAGAATTCTACAGCATTGTCTAGGAATAGTCCTTTTGAGGATTATACTGAGACGGGCTCTTCTGGAATACAAATTTAGTCATTAAAATCTCACTCTCTATTCTGGAGATACTTCATTCTCACCAGTTCACAAACTTTCCTCATGAGGAGCCAAAAGGATTAAAGAGGCAAGAGAAAAAGTGAGGATATTATGGTGACTCATTTAATAAAGGTGAATCACTTTATACAACATTATGATTGATGAGATAAAAGTATAGTATTTGAATACGCATTTTGGCAGTGTAGATCAATGAATGACAGTGGAATTATTTTTGAAATACTTTTATTCATTGAGATTCAATTAATTATAAATCAGAGCAATCAATCAATAAATGACAAATATCCGTAAATACAAATTTGTGGCTCAGGAATCCAATAACTACAGATGAAGCCTAAGGAGACCTGAGCTATGGTCTGTCACCTTTTACTGTGCAGAAGTAACCAAAGATCTGGGGGCAGATCATCTCTCTAGAGCTCACTATTGTTATCTTTTATACATTTTTGTGCATTTTTTCTTTTTAATTGAGCAGTTCAAATTAATTTGTAATTGCTGCACGTGGCGGCTCACACCTGCAAACCAAGCACTTGGGAGGCCAAGGCAGAAGGATTACTGAGTTCAAGGCTGAGTTCAGGACCAGCCTGAACTATAATGCAAGACCCTATATCAAAAAACCAATACTAATACTAACACTCCTAATAATAATAATTCGTAATTTCTGATATGAATTTTTCTTTATTTCTTAGAGGAATTTTTAAAAAATATATTTCTTTTTTCCACACACATTACATCAAACTTATTACTCATTTTATCTTAACTCCCGTGTTCAGAACTTCATTCAAATGTGTTTTAATTTAATTCTACTTTTTTCATCCTCTATAAGAGTTCTTAATTCTTTAGTATTAGTATTCTTAATGCTTTAATATTAATTCTTTAGTACTTAGAGGCTTATATTAAAGTATATAATATTCACTTTTTACATGTTCATAATTTCCAAATATTCAGAGATTACCTGAAATTTATATATTTTCAGATAATTCTATGTGGGCAGTGTGGTAATTATGTTTTCTGATCTTTTTGGTCAGTCTTTTTAAAAACATTGCCATTGTAGCTCTTTGGTAAAATAAAAATAATTGTAGATTTGGCTATTTCCCTCTCCAAGTAGATGGACTTTATTACTGAGCAATGTTACTGGGTAGAAGCACATTTAGGACTTTTTAAAAGAGGGACAGACCATTATCAAATGTCCTTCCCTATCTGTAAATTTCTTTTCTGTAAGTTTTTTTTCCACTTAAAATTACTGTAAATGACCAGCTCACTAGTATTTGTCATAGTTTCATTCTTCCCTTTTTTAAAATTGTTTTTTACTGGTGGTTTTAAGCCAGGACTTTCACACAGAGCTACATACTAAACTGCTCTTTGAAGAACTTCTTACATGAGACGAAGTTTCCCTAAATTTCTAAGTTGCCTGAGCTAGCCTAGAACTCAAAATCCTGCTGCCTCACTTTGAAACTCATAACCAATTTGTATCATTGTATTTAACATGCTGCTTGTAAGTACCATATTGCTTTTATCCAGCATAAAATCATTTTCTTTCCTTTTGAGTATTTATTGGTTTCACCAATTATCCTTTATTAATATATTATGTCTTCCTTTCATTGTTTTAGTAGTTAGTTTAAACCATGCATCTCTGATTCACTGAAAGTATAACAATTGTACTTTGTCAATGATACTAATATCTTGGGATACTTTAACAGTATTTATCCATTTCTGTGTTTTGTATTACTGAGGTCAGGGGCTTTGCTGTTGCTGTTATTATTGTCTGCTTACTTTATATTATTTAAACAACAAATCATAATGTTATTATTGTTTTGTATAATCAATATGTACCATGCAGACTTTCCTCTGTGATTATCATTCATTAGCCTGAAGAACTTCTTTCATTATTTCTTGTTGAAAGTTGGAAAGATTTATTCGCTATGATCTGTCTGAGTGTATCTTTATTTTGCTCTAAATTTGTATGTGATGATCTTTATATTTACGATGTTTATCTGTGTTTTTATGTCTTTCATGGTTTTGGAAAATCATTGTTTAACTTTTCAAATATCAGTTTTGCCTTATTTTTCCTCTTATATCTCTCTTGTACTTCTAAATACACATTCATGTTAGATTATTCAGCTAGACACTTGAAGATTTTATTCTTTACTCTCTACATATTTGACTTTCAAACTATTTTCAGCTTAGATATTTTATTTTGAGCCATCTCAAAATTTAAACCCCCTTTCTTGCGCTCTTTATTATTGTTTAACTCATACACTTAAATCTCCAATTCTTATTTTTTTTTTTTTTTTGAAACAAGGTCTTACTTTTGTAGTTCAAGTTGGCCCTGAGCTCAGCCTTAAACTCATAGCACTCCTCCTGCTTCTGCCTCCTAAGTGCTGGGATTACAGGCATGAGCCAGCATGCCCGCCATTGTGATATGTGGTAATGATTGCTGTTGGACATGAGTCTTCACACCTGGCATTGTTGTATGTGGTTACCAGGGATCCAACCCCGGCCCTTGCACTGGCAAGGCAGGCGCTAGAATCACTGAGCTAAATCCCCAGCCCTCAGTTATTTGACTTTTAGTTCCAGGATTTTCCTTTGATTCTCTTATAGATTTTAACATACTTGATGAAATTCTCTATCTCTTTATTAATATTATTTCATTACTTTATGTTTTATATATATATATATATTTTTTATTTATTTATTTTAAAGTCCTTTTAAATAACTCCAGTATCCATATCTCTTTAGCTTTTAGCTTTAGTCAGTCAATTTCATTTTTATTTTTTATTTTTCTGTAATGGTAAATCTCACAACTCACTTATCACATTGAATGTGATATACCTGTATTTTAAAAAAATTGAGACTAAAAAGTGTCCATTTCTACTGGAGGGACCTCATCCTTCTGCCTACAGATGGATGTGTGGGTAAATAAGATTAAACAGTTAATGGTTTTGCTGACTCAAAGAACACCACATTTCCAGTATGGTCTCACCTACCTATCCTTCCCTGGCCTGAACCTGTAACTTACTCATTGGATTGCGTTGATGTTTCAAGCTTGCTTCTCACTTCTGTGGGACTGTCAGATAATTTGATCTCCTTTTCACAATTCTGCTCTTAGTTTTTAACTTTCAACCTACATAATCAAAATTTGGACAAAGGTACAGATGGAAAACAATGTGAATTTTCTTTTATTTTTAAATTAAAACATTTACTGGTACATTACATATACACATCATGATTGCAGTCAGCAATGAGAATCTGTACCAGTATATGCCATAATTTAAATCTCATTTTTCCCATAGCCCTCCCCACACTACCACCCACCCCCTATATACATAAACTTTGTTTCCTTTCTTTTTTGTTATAATCTTATTATTTTCCCCCCTTCACTCCATTTCAATTTGAGTACTTTCTGTTTCACAATACTTAACATACATTCTAGAACTCATTTACATCTTTATTTTCTCATACAAGAGAAAAGATACGATATTTACACATGTGTGACCTATTTATTTCACTTAGGAGAATGCCCTCAAGGTACACCAATTTAAGTATAATTGATTCAAATTTATCATTTTTTATGACAGAGTAATACTCCATTCTGTAGAAGAACCACAGCTTTCTTATCCAGTCTCTGGTTGATGGACATTTGGGTTGTTTCCGAGGTTTAGCAATCACAAACTGAGCTGCTATAAACATAGGTGCACATATGTCACTATAATACAAATCTTTCAATTCTTATGCATATATACTTAGCAGAGCGATGGCCAGGTCAAATGGGACCTCCAATCCTAGCTTTTTGAGGAATCTCCAAAATGATCTCCACAGGAGTTGTATGAGTCTACACTCCCACCAAGAATGGAGAAGGGTTCCTTCTTCTCCTCAGCCTTTCCAATACTTGTTGCTGGCTAATTCTGAAATAGTAGCCATTCTTTGTGGAGTGAGATGAAATCTTAATGTTGTCTTCATTTGCATCTCTCGAATGACTAGTGATGTTAAACATTTCTTCATATGCTTCTTAGCTGCTTTTATTTCTTCCTCTGAAAAGTGTCTGTTCATTTCAGATGCCCATTTTTAAATTGGGTCTTTACATTTGGGTGGGTTTTCCCCCTTCTTCCTATTTTACATTGAGCATTTTCTATTTCACAATATATAACATACAATTCTAGGACTCATTTACATCTTTATTTTTTCATACCAGAGAAAAGATGTGATATGTACCTATCTGTGCCCTATTTATTTCACTTATGAGGATATCCTCAAGGTATGTCCATTTAAGTAGAAATGATTCAAAATAGGAAGAAGGGGGAAAATGTTGAGATTGTAATAAAAAAGTAAGGAAACAAATTTTATGTATATGGGGGGGGCGGTAGGGTGGGTAGGGCTATGGGAAAAAGTGAGAATTAAGTTGTATCTTATACTGGTACAAATCCCCATTATGGAGTACAATCGTGATGTGTATATGTAATGTACCAATAAAGATTAAAAAATTTTTTTTTAATTATCAAAAAAATATTGGCTGGATTGATTTTTTTAAAACTCTTTATGTATTCTAGATAGTAACCCTTTGTCTGAAAAGCAGCTGGTAAAAATTCTTTTCCATATTGTTGGTTGCCTTTTTGCATTGCTGGTGGTTTCTTTTGCTGTGCAGAAACCTCTTAATAGGATGAGATCCTATTTATCGATTTCTTCTACTAGTTCTCATGCTATGGAGGATTTCTTCATGAAATCTTTCCCTAAACCAGTGTGTTCAAGAGTTTTACCTAACCTGTTTTATGGCAGATTTAGGGTGTCTGTTTTAATATTTAGGTCCTTAATGCACTTTGATTTTATTTTAGTACACGATGAAAGAGCTAGGTCTAGCTTATTCCTAGTTAAAGTAAAATATTGATAAAAACACAACTTTTGTAAAATTATACCACTTAGAAATATCAGGATTCTCATTAATTAAACTTATTCCTCAGATTGAATTTTTCACTTCTGATGAAATCAAAGCAGCAAATTTCAAACCATCATGAAGACTTAAGTATAAGACACTGGACCTATTTCAAATAAGAAATCTTTTGAGCCTTACAGTGCAGTATGTCTTGGGCACTTTACAGCAACACTGGCTTAGCAGATTCAGTATTTATTTAGGAAGAAGCAAATGCTTTATGCAATAGCAGCTAAGTTACTGGAAAAAAAGTACCTGTGAGCAAGGTACTGAAAGTCACATATTGACGTAATGAAGGAAAATCTGAGGTTTATGCAAACAAAGAAGGTTATGCCAATACTTTCTAACCCAAGTAGTAAATTGAAGAATTCTTTTGTACTGATTTTTATTTGTAATTCCTAGCCCATTGTATAACAAATATATTTAAAGTATTTCTGAGAATAGTGACTTTCTTCTTTTGAAATATAGATATAATGATTAGTATTTCATCAAAAAAGCATTAAAATTGTATTTTAAAGAAATATTTATAAAATCAATTTCAGTTAAACTAAGAAAAATTCTGGGGAAAACTAAGTAATAAAATAATTGATAGGGTGTCTTTTAGATCACATTAAAATATTATCATATTTATTAGCAGTAACACCTATTAAATAGTTTGAGTGTGTCTTTTGCTAGGATACCAGTGTTATTTACCAGCCTTTCATGGAGTAGCATGTGTCTGCTCAGCAATTTCACACAAAAACTCAGCTTTACACTTGTTTTCAGCAGGTCACAGACACATCTTATTCTTACCTCTGTAGAAATGCAAATGGTTCATCTGTAAGCATTTTATCCCTGACATTGATTCTGTGCTAGACCACTCAGGGTGCTCTCGAGAAACAGCACCAGGAGAATATGTGTAGATTCGGTAGAAGCAACATATTGAGGGGGTTGGGGAGAGTGGTTCAGAAGGACTATCAGTCCCATGTGCAAGCTGAAGAATCAGGAAAGCTGCTGATGTAACTCAGTCCAAGTCTGAGAACTAAGGCCTGATAACTAAGAAAGTCAACTCATGTAACTGCCAATCAGAGTCTGAAGTTGTGAAATCTAGGAAAGAGAAGTTCTGGGAAGAGAGAGGAAGGCCCAAGGATGAGCTCTGATATCTGACTTCAAGACTATAGAGTGAGTTCACCAGGTCACCAGGCCTTTGCGCTTTGTTGTATTAGAGCCCTTGAATCCAAGGTGGATCTTACTAATCTCTTAGAAAACAGCCTCACAGACTCTTCCAGAACTGAAATTTTAGCAGATGTCTGGGTATTCTTTTGGCCAACCAAGTTGACACATAATATTAACTCTATCATATATATATGGCATATGGATAATGGCATATGGCATATGGATATGGCATATGGCATATGGATATTAACTGAAAATGCAGTATTTAAATGCTCAACTCATTTGTACACTAAAAGTTGATTCAATATTATAGAATCTAAGCCCTAAATTTTATTTAAAAGTGACAAATGTGTGCACACAAATGTGAATGTGTGTATATCAAGATACAAAACCATTTAGATATCCATCCTGATAGACCAACTAAGTCAGAAATGAGTGTCAGCTATTGCAAATTTCTTTTACATAGTATAATATTTCTTCAGTTTTCCATTTCTAATTTGGACAACACAACCGACAAGGCTGAGTATATCTATTTATTACAATATCTGAGTAATATTTTCTTTTTCTTTTTTTTCTTTTTTTTGAGACAAGGTCTCATTATGCAGGTCAGGCTTGCCTTGAATTTATTATGTAGCCCAAGCTGGCCTCAGATTCATAGCAATCCTCGTACCTCAGCCTCTCCTCCCAAATGCTACATATATATGGCCAAGTTCACACACACACACACACACACACACACACACACACACATACATATACATATATGTATGTATACTTATATATACATATAAGTATATGCTTGATAGGGAGACTATATATTTGAAAAGCTTAGTAGAGTGACATACAGTATGTAATTATATATACATATACATATACTCTCCCTCCTAATCTTTTGGTGTACATGGAATATGGTAATAAAATAGTGTTTTTGTCTGCTTAGTCTAATAATAGTTTATTCTTTTTCAGCTTTATGTCTTGAGATTCTATCCACTGCAAGTTTTTTATTGTGTGCATGTGCTGGTTCTAGACATTCAGCTCACTTCTCTGTGGCTTTGTCTCTCATGAAGCACTGTGTTCTGATCCCTACTTCTTCAGCTATCTAACACCTTCAAACATACTGCGTTAAATAAATTCCTGTAATTTTCTAAGTGTTCTAACTAAATTGTTGACTCCAAACAAGCTAGACTATTATTAGTGTTGGCAGGATTCACCAATAACTTCACTTTTACCAGAAAATAAAATAGTTTTAAAAGGAAGCTGTTGCCTGTTAGGAGTGAGAGGTGAAGCATTTTAACAGAATCAAAGGTTTAGTAGTTTCCAAGCTGTCTCCTGGAATGCTGGAACACTCTTCTGGTTCCTACTAGGTAAAGACTACATAATAATTCAAGTACATGTATTATTCACATAACAGCATTGCAGAGTAGGTCTAATGAGAAGTCTGAAATTTGGTTAACTCTCTATAGGCAATTGTAAATTTTGGAGTGAATTCTGTAATATTGCAAGATAAAAAGCAAAGATTGCACGGGGGTTACCATGTTATGCTCCTCTCCTGAATGTGAAGTCTTCAGGTTCTTTGCTTTATTCATTTGAAGTCACATAACAAACTAGATACCTAATTTATGTATATGATAGGAGGTACATTAGAAAATGGCATTATTAGCTCCCTAACAATTTTATTTTCACTAGTAACCATGGAGAGAATAATATTTAAGTTGCTTTTAGGCTAATGAGAATCATTGACTCAATATCACACTTTTGTTCATTTGTGGGTAGCTGTTAAATAAGACACAGCTGGCTCCTGCATTAGTGGCTCATCCATTCATTCCAGACATAGGTCCACGTGGGGTGCTGTGACCCTCTCTTTTTTCCTCTTCTATTACATTCTGCCTCTATGCTCCAGTTTCCTGCTCTAATAGCCTCAGCCCAAACTCTGCATACCTTGATCATGAGCTTATGTTTTGCCAGAAATAGTGCATTACCTGAGAAATAACTAAAAATATTAGTTAGTTCTCTTCTTCAAAAAAGTGAATCTAGTCACAAATCCTTTTCACCTCTATTCTTTTTTTTTTTCCTGATCTGAAAATAAAGCCTCAGATTTTACAGCCCATTCAGTGCAGACTTAGACTGAAGCTGAGAAGAGATAAGTGAACTATCATCTCAGGTCACTCCTCAGACAGATGCAGCCCAGAGTTAGAACTTATTTCTCTTGGCTCAAATTCACCATATTAACAATAAATCACAAACTATACAGGACATACCAGCAACAAAGGAGAGTTTATTTACCTGTGCAAACCGGTACCATTTTTTATAAAGCCTACCTAAAAAGTAGAGACCAGAGTAAACAATTTCACAATTCAAAATGATGTTTTCTCAAGCTGTTAATATTTTTCAGACTTTTATTGTATATATATTTACTACTGTTGTACTTTTCATTTATTTGCTCTCCCTTAAAAGTTCAAATGAAGTTGGGTGCTGGAATTTAGCACATTAGTGTTTAACAGTTTGTAGATTTTTTTTTTTTTACCTTAGTATGACCATTCTAGACTTCAAATTTATTGACCTACTTTTGCTTTCAGCAGATGATTATATCATTTTATATTGACAAATCTGAGTCGTAATAAAGTGCAATAAGCTTAAGAAAATAAAAGTCATTCTTTTTTGCCTCATGATATTTTTGTTTATAAAAAGCCTCATTTAGAGTAGCACTATCTAAATTACGAAAAAGACTCTTCTACTCTGTAAGGAATAATGAAATTTGGAGCAAAAATGTGATTGATCACTGTCATTCAAACAATCTTGTATAAGTTTATGTTTTGGTGATACAAAATTCTGATGATTTTTTTTAATCCAAGACCAATATTAAAAAAGTAATGTAGGTTTAGAATGCATACTTATTTAGAAATTTTTATTCATTTTTCAAGTAAAGTAAGAAACTCAAGTATATTTTTTCCTGGACCTTTTAAAATGAAAAATTGAAGATTCCTGTGTTAAGAGGATCTGGAATTGAAAGAGGCTGTTGTAAAGATTTTTCTTAGTCTTCTCAGTATTCAGAGAGAAGCTCTTGTCTCAGGGCCTTGTGATTTTCATAGAAGGGGTTCTTGCATCAACTATAAAAATGATACAAAAGTTTAATTTTGCAATGATACAAACTCATCCTGTAGATCCTATTATGGGTTCTTGAGTTGGCTTCATGTGGTTTTGTCTGCTTTGGCTTCAGTGTTTCGTGTGAAATGGGCAACAGAGAATGGGTTAGAATACACCGTTTCTGTACTGTACTATCTTTTTGGCTGATGCTAAAGGATCTTGTGTTGGGAAAACTCAAAGAAGGAAACTATTAGATAGTAAATGTATGGGAAAAATCATGTTTTACATTCCTTTATAAATATACAGACAAACTTTACAAGCTAAAAATTGTGATGAATCAAATACTTCAGTTTGTAGTTTCTCCCTATTGAGAGAGAAACCAAATTTATATGAACACTATAGCCTCACCATCTGTTTCAAACAATTAAGAACAATCATGCTGAGAAGCATGTTAGAAATGTTTTTTATGTCTCTGTCACTCTATTTTAAAGTTCAGTATGACCAGAAACTTGATATTTTCAAATTAAAGTGGTAATATTTTCCATATAATTCATTTTAAAAGTCTATTATCATAAAGGTTTACAATGTGTTAAATAGCATTATGCATGTGTGGTTGTAATGGTACATATGGATGAAATTTTGCATAATTTTAGTTGTTCTCTGAATTATATTTAAGCAATTAACATCATGTCAGTCAGTGCTCACTCTTTGCACTTTTATCTTGTGAATCTTTTCACAGAGTGTGAAAATGAAACTTTGATTTTGTTGCCGAAGGAACTTTAAGTGTCTTTTAACTAAGAATGTTTGATGGAGCACCAAAATCAAATAAGAAAAAACAATTACATGACAGCCTTATGCTTTTTGTGATATTATTAGTGTCAATAATAGAACATAGCAAAATGATCCACGCAGAGGAATGTTTGGTGTTTTGTTTGTTTTTTCTAGAACTGGTGCTTGAATCTATGGCTTTGCGCTGAGCCACAACTACATCTTTTTAAAACTTCCATTATTGTGAGGTAGGATCTCACTAAATCATCCAAACTGAGCTTGAACTTCATCTGCCACCCAGTGCTGAGCTTCCAGACGTGCGCCAGTATCACAGCTCAATGGGAGCCGGGGACCATGCTCTCACTGTCTCCATCGTGCATAACCACTGCTTTGCCCACTAGTCTTAACAAAGACTGAGAATATTTGAAAAAAAAAAAATGACTTCAAAACCATTTTCTTCCTCTAGGCCTGAAACACAGTTTTTGTGATTGTGCCTCTAACATATTTATTTAGTTATGTAAAACCTATAAAGTACTATTGACTTATTACATTATATATAATATGAAGCAGATGAAATGATGAATTGAAAATGTGATAAAATAGAACATTAGAAAACTAATTTTTGTTTTCAGGTTTTGTAGGTGGAGACACCAGATTATTTGAGACCTGAGAGTTACACCTATAAAGATGTTATCCAAATCTACACTTAGCCACTAAAGGACTCTCCCAACAATGTAAATGCATACAATCCCTTTTCTCTTGCCAACTGTTCTGTTCCATTCTATAACAGTCCAGTCCATTGCATTCCATTTCCACCCCACTGTATTTCTGCATTTCCTAAAATCCTATGATGGCTCCAATTTTCTCATGACTAACTCTTTTGTCTTTTATGTACCTGCACATACTTCTCCAAACATTGATACTCATGTCACAGAAAAGCAATCCTAAGATTAAGTGACAATATAATTTTATAAATTAATCAGAGTATTGTCAATAACTATGAAGTACACCCACATAATAGACATAAACAAGGGCTATTTGAGGAAAGCAGTGGTCAAAATTTATTATGAAGTATAAAGGAAATAACTATTCTTCCACTACTATCATCTGAAAGTATTTGTTTATGTAACATAATTACCTAAAGCCCCTACTGTTATGCTAGAATAGTATACTCCTTCAAAGTTTCACATTAAAGGGCCAGGGAGTTAGCTCAGTGTTTCCGGCGCCTGTCTTGCAAGCGCAAGGGCACCGGGTTCGATTACCCAGCAACCACACACAATACAGGCCGTGGAGACCACAGTGCCGGGCGGGGTGGCTCACACCTGTAATCCCAGCACTCGGGAGGCAGAGGCAGGAGGATTGCTGTGATGTGAGTTTGAAACTGAGCCCAGAGCCAGCCTGAACTACAAAGTGAGACCCTGTGTCAAAAAAAAAAAAAAAAAAAAAAAAAAAAAAGTTTCACATTAAAGTATTTCAACTCTGTCATTGTACAAAGGCTTCATTTGGACTGTTAAAAATTTTATTTATTTGAAGTTTAGTGAGAAAAAATGTCTACTTATTTATACAACACAATGTTTTGAAATATGTTCACATTTTGGAATAAATACATTGAACTCTGTCATTGTACAAAGGCTTCATTTGGATTGTTAAATGTTTTATTTATTTGAATTTTAGTGAGAAAAAAATGCATACTTATTTACACAACACAATGTCTTGAAATATGTTCACATTTTGGAATAAATACATTGAACTCCTTGTCATGTGCATTATCTTGTTTATTTTAGTATTGAGAAAACTCAAAGTCCAGTTATCTGTTCTTAGAAATCCTCAACAGGGCTAGAGATATAGCTCAGTAGTGCTACACCTTCCTGGAAAGTGCAATCCCGGCTCAAGAAAGAAAGAAAAAAAAAAAAAAGAAAGAAATATTTAGAAATATAATGTGTCATCATCAGTTGCTTTTACCAGGTAGTACAATAAAGTTTTCATGTTTAAAATCCTACACATAATAGTTAAACATAGTAGTACATGCCTGTAATCCCTGCCCTCTGAATCCTGAAGAAGAGGGATTATTGTGAAATTTGAGGACTCTCTAAGAGTTCAAGGTCATTCTGAATTACATAGTGAGACCTTGTCTCAAAGCAAAAAAAAAAAAAAAAAGAAAAAGAAAAAAAAAAGGAAGAAAGAAAACAAAGGAAAATGTCTCTTTCAAACATGGAAAAAAAGCATTTCTGAAAAGAACTAAGATTGACAATCTTCCTTCACTGATTCCTTCTCTCTGTCTCTTTCTTTCTTTCTTTCTTCCTTCTTGACAGTGACAAGACTTAAAAATATATGAGAAGAAAAATGCCAGATAGGGAATTTTGTGTCCAGAGAAATGTGTGACTAAATGGAAAGGTATAGATTGAAAATATTCTTTGTTGTGCACAGCACAGTAAAATTGCTATAAAAGTAAGTTGAGTCGGGGCCGGGGAGTTAGCTCAGTGCTTCCTGCATCTGTCTTGAAGCACAAGGGCCCGGGTTCGATTCCCCGGTAACCACATAACAATACTGGGTGTGGAGACTCACCCCAGCAGGAACCAGTACCACCTACCACAGTGCCAGGTGTGGTGGCTCACACCTGTAATCCCAGCACTCGGGAGGGCAGAGGCAGGAGGATTGCTGTGATGTGAGTTGGAGGCTGAGCTCAGGGCCAGCCTGAACCATAAAGCGAGACCCTGTCTCAAAAAACCTAAAAAAAAAAAAAAAAAAAAATGAAAAAAAAAGTAAGTTGAGTCAAGATTTACAAGGGAGATTTTCTCAGTTTGAAAATTTTAAGATATTTTCCATAAGTCTATTTAATAACACTAAGAAACAAAAAGGCTACTTTGATTTTCACTTTTATTTATTCTTGAGTTATAGAAGCACTATGTATAATTTTATTAGACAACGTTAATGGTATCTGATTCTTTTTTGTACAATACACTTGTACTCTGTATGTTAACTATATAACTATTTGGAGTTAAAGTTCTATCAGGTCAAAAAACAGGATTTAGCTGGATTGAACTAGCTCAACTGAAATTAATGGATTTTGAGCTATCAGATCTTGGAATATATTTAATTTAATTAATTTAATTTTAAATTGAGTTCCTTTCTCAGCAAAATTCTTAGGAGCAGAGATAATTAGCTAAGGTCCAAATTTACTAGCTGATTCTAATTTGATCAGATATTATTCTTACATTTGTAATTACAGTGTTTGCTGTTCTAAAATCACAAAATTCAAAGTCCAAAAAAAAAAAATCTACTGGTCAGATGCATAAATGCATTATAGAGAAAGAATATATTAACAAGAGATATTGCAACTGTATGCATTGTTCTTAAAAGAAAAAATTTGCATGTGATAGATCTGTGTGTTCAGATATTTCTAAGTTCAGTAGTAAAAAGGCTTTGCTTTTCCAGAAGTAATGTATTCTACTGAGCAAAAATGTTACAAAAATGAACATAATATTTTCTGAGAATTGTAAATTTGAAGAGACTTTTCTATGTCAATTTAAAGTAATGAAAATTCTATCAAAATATCTTGCCTATATAAATGTTCTCTCTCTCTTTTTTTTTTTTTTTTTTTTTTTTTTTTTTTTTTTTTTTTTTTTTTGAGACAGGATCTCACTTTCAGGGTGGCCCTGAACTCAGTCTCAAACTCAGCAATCCTCTTGCTCCTACAAATGGATCCCCGAATGCTGAGATTACAAGCATGAGCCATCACACCAAGCACTGGGGTCTGTGACTCTGCTGATGGGCGTGAGTCACCACACCCGGAATTGTTGTATGTGGTTACTGGGGATCAAACCCAGGCCCTTGCACTTGCAAGGCAGGTTCTGGAACCACTCAGCTAAATCCTCAGCCTTATAAATGTTCTTTTGGAAAGATATTTGGTAAACAGAAATGAAGCCATCCATTTTCACCAGCATGGGGCTAAGCAAAGCAGTATATCCTACTGTTCACATATGTTGGTTAAATTTTTCATTTTAATATGAGAAAAGTACAATTTTTCCATGGAAAATATAGATATTTGCATTTATATTCAGTGAGAAATACTATTATTTCCATGAGGAAATTATAAAACAATAAGATATTTTTATTTAGATTAGATAAGTTTGAAATGAATTATGATGAACCTATTCATTTCAAGAAACTTCTTAGGAAAATAAATCTTGGAGACAGGGTTATAGCTAGTGATATAATACTAGTCTTGCACATATGAAGTGCTGGTTTTAATCCCCAGTATCCCTCTTTCCACACACAGACATACACCTACAATAAAAAGTCTTAACATTAGTAATTTCCTTTTCATAATAATTTTATAGTTATGGAACCTGATACCTAAGGCATCCATGTTAATAAATATTGAGAACTTGAAGTTATTGTTAAAATTCATTGAGATTTCATGAATTTCTAAGTTCAAATTAAATTATATTATGATTAAGTAGTCATCTTACTCAAAAACCCTTTCAAAATATTTTAAATATTGGTGTACATATTAAAGTAGTTAGTACATTTAGGAGCATTATGAATTTTAATGAATTTTCCATTGATAGATAATCTATACTAAAATTAAATGATTAACACTTGAACTATTTGCTCAGCATATAAAAGGTGATATACTAAAACTGATTTTCACCCCTTGATTCAGACAATCTGAATACCAGATACAACAAATTAACACTTCTGTAAAATGAAGCAAATTTTTAAGCTGTTTTAATCAGACATTTCTTTATTAGAAAATGTAGGTGTTGACGATGCATGGTATCCTCTCTTCTGGTAAGTGTGAAAAGTACTGAAAAGTAAAATGATAGTTCTCTGCTTAGTTTCAAGTTTGAACAATCATCATCATCATTTCTAAGATGCTCAATTTCAAATATAGTAAATATCATTTCAAATTCCTCCTTCCTTCTTACCTTCCTTGTGAACAAGATTTTAAAAGTTTTTATTAGCAAATGTTTATGACATATAATCAATAAACTTATCATGGGCTTTTGATACATAGGCCTATCATATTCTAATCTTTTAAATTTCCTCTTTCTTTCCTTCCATCTCACTCATCTGTACTTCTCCTTTCCAACCCCATGAAGTCAATTTCCCTGTTTTCCTTCACGTTTCTTTGATGTTTCTCTTTGTAGTATTTAGACTTTGGGTTTCTCAAACCCAATTTTATACTTGATTAATTTAACTGCCAGGATTTAAACTTTCTACAGTTTAATGTATCTACATATTTTTTAGTCTTTTTACTCTTAAATCCCCAAGTGCTGTCACCGTTTGGGATGGGTCAGGTCCATGAGTCACACAAAGAAAAGAGATCCTCAAAATGCACTCAGAGAAAAATACGTTGAATTTTTATGTGAAAGAAACAAGTGCCTTGGCATTGTTAGAATATTCATTCTGTTTGACTAAGACACTTCCCAAGTAAAGTAACATCTGCTCTAAGTTTTAGTAACTCAAGTGAATTATGGAAAAGTGATAAAAGTAACAGTTATGGAAGCAGAATGTCTAGTTTCTAAAGACAAAACATGTGCAAATGCCAACGGAAGGAAAGAGAGACCAGAGCAGAGAGTATGATTTGTTTCAAGGAATCTCTGTATGGTTTGGTATGTTGCCTTCCTACCTACTTTTTAATCACTGAAATACAACCAAATTGGCCCTCTTTCTTTTTCCTAAATACACTTTCCTAATTTCTGCTGCAGGACCTTCATAACTGCTGTTTACCCTGCAGAAATATTGTGCTCTGAATTTATGTTTTGCTAACCACTGTTCACCAAATAAGAACTCACATCATATCATTAAGAAAACAAGGTCTAAGAACATTCTAAGAATTTATCAATAATGGCAGTGCCACTTCCAACAGCCTTACTTATCTTTGCCTCTAGTAGCCTGCAGTGTACTCTTCTTTGAGAAGATGCTCATCTGCAAATGGAGTCCCTTGCCATGTATTTGCAGAAAACTGGAAGTTCTTTAGTTCACAGAACTCCACTCAAGCTTACTTACCTTAGGGACAGTTTGTTTTGTCTCTGATACATAATTTGCACTTCCCACATGTCTTTCAAGGTAAAACTAAAAGTATGGTCTCTGAAAGAGAGATTTGCCTGAAATATTTTCTGGTTTGGTTTTCTTCCCTTTTTGTTATTCTGTTTCCTCTGGATACTATTGGTTTCTCCTTAGAGCATTTGTTTAATTAATTAATTAATTAATTAATTACAAATTGTTGTCTTAGTTCTATGTATTGGAAATCAACTTGTGAGCATTCTCACACAATCATGAGTGTGTTGTACAGCTGTCCAATGATTAACCTGTTTGCTGAAAGAAAATGTGTACAGTCAGTGAGTTCATTAAAAATATTGTTACTGAGAAGCTACTTTTTGTCAAGCTGTGAAGTAGAATATTTGAACATGTAAAGAGACCAACATTTCTCCCTACCTTAATTATTTCTGTAGACATATGGTTATTTCTATGAAGTAAAAGTTCAGAATTCTTTGCAAGCAAATCTTAGAGAGAGGAGAAATTGACTAATGTTTAGAAAAAAACCCATCACTAAAGAAAGGCTATTTACAATGAATTCTGAAGAGAAGCAGGAAAAAATCAAGTCAGCAGAACGGAGACACTGGAGTAGGGGAAGCCAGTGAGAAAGGCCTGGAAACCAGAAAAGACAGTGTGCCAAAGCAATGTGATGGGCATATGATAAAGAAATCGAGCACAGAAGGTAGGAGAGCTGAGGAAGGAGCATGTTAGATAATAGATTTCTTTTTAGGACATGTTGAAGATTTTTATTTTATCTTAACAGCAATAGGAACTTCTGAAGAGTTTTAGCAAGAAGAAGGAACATTCTACTCACAATAAATAACTGAGTGGAATTTTGTAAGTTAGGCAAGAGGAAAGCAAACATGCACAGTCTTCCAAAAACATCTAGGTACAGTGGAGGATCTTGGTTTGACCTGCTAGTAATGATAGAGATGAACAGAAATAAATGATTGAAATGAGGCATTAAAAACAGTAGAAGTGTTGAAAAATCAGGTGTAGACAAGGTACAGTGGAAAGTGCTCCACTCTCTTTGAACACCTTGTTATAAGTTCATTTGAAGAGGTATGGATCACAGGAAAAGAAGTAGATTTGAGGGGCCGGGAAGTTAGCTTAGTGGTTCTGGCGCCTGTCATGCAAACACAAGGACCCAGGTTCAATCCCCGGTAACCACTTAACATACTGGGCATGGAGACTCATGCCCAGCAGCAACCAGTACCACATACCTCAGTGTCGGGCATGATGGCTCACACCTGTAATCCCAGCACTCCGGAGGAAGAGGCAGGAGGATTGCTGTGATGTGAGTTGGAGGCTGAGCTCAGGGCCAGCCTGAACCACAAAGTGAGACCCTGTCTCAAAAAACCTAAAAAGAAAAAAGAAAAAAAAAAGTAGATTTAATGTCCTCCCAGACACAAGAATTCAGTGAAAT
>PVIR01002983.1:0-35000 GCA_004026965.1 Petromus typicus | reverse complement strand
TAATAGCCCAGGCCCTCTTCTAGCAACTGCCATCAGTGAGAAGGACAGGCTATGAAAGCTGCTGTCCATGCCCAGTTGGTTTCTCCGCAGTGAGTCTGGCTTTAGTCTATTCTGCTCAGTTTTATAGAATGTGTCAGATACTTTACTCAGGTTTGCAGAAAGCACTAAATGTGTGATGATTAATTTTATGTTTAAAATTGCCTGGCTAAGAGATGCTCAGATAGTTGATTTCATTTTGTTTGCTTGTTTGTTTAGTGTGTCTCTGAGCATGCTTATTAGAGAACTACAACTTGACTTAGATGATGAGTGCTTCCCGACTTCTTTGGCAAAAAGGACTGGTTTCATGGAACACAATCTTGCTATAAATAAGAGGTGAGATGAAATAATTTTTATTATTAAATAATAATTATTATAATATAATATTATTAATTATAATTATATAATATATTATATAATATATAATGATATATTATATTAATATCATATAATCATATAATTATATAATTATATATCATATATTATTAATAATATATTATTTAATAATAAATAATAATTATTTATTTATTAAAACCAAATAAATGGTTTTATTTTCTCAGTGGTTTCACACTGTTTAATGAAAACAGTTGATTAAAGTGACATTTTCTCTTACGAGGGCCTTTGGGAAAATCCAAGTGCATTACCAAGGTCTCACTCGGAAACTCCCTTGCATATATATATATATATATATATATATATATATATATATATATATATACATACATATATATTTATATAATATATTATACATAATATATTATATTATAATTACAATATAATATATTATATAATATTTTATTATAATCATATATAATTATATAAATATATAATGTATATATTATATATTATTGTATAATATATTGTTATAATTATATAATTATATAATGTATATATTATATATTATATATTATTATATAATGTATATTATATAATGTATTATATATAATATTATATAATTATATTAATTATAATATATAGTATGATTATTATTATTAAATAATTTAATAAATAAACCATTTTATTTATTGGCCTGGGCTATATAGTATGCATTTGTAACACATGATAATTATATTTGGCAGTGTTAGCAGCACCACGTCAGACTGAAACACATTCAATTCTCATTAGCAATGTGCAACCTATAGGTCCTTCATATGCAGTTTCTAGTAGGGTTCACACTCTTATAATAGTCTAAAGCCTGCACCCATCTAACAGCACTTGGCACTCAGGAAATAATGCAGGAACACTGAGGAGTGGCTCTCAATACAGATGAAGACTTACTTCTTTCTGGCCAATCACCTCCTGCTGTATGTCCCTGTTGCCAACAGGCCACAGATGAATAGTGGTTGTGGTCTGGGATTTGGGGACCTCAGTAGAAAACTAATGCATCAGATCCATCTGTGTAAGTTTGAGTGGATTCATTCTAATCCTTTGAGGACTGATTTAGATGAAGAGAATAAGTTTGGTTTTACTTTTTGATCACTCAAGTATCCATCTTTTTATGCCTTGGACTTAGCTGCTGGTCCTCAGGCCTCAGGATTCCCAATGAATCACAGCACTTGCTTTTGTGACTCTCCAACTTTCAGATGATGCCCTGTGGGACCCTGTGTCCATAGCTGCAAGAGCCAGCTCCCATTACAATCTGGTCAGACTGTTATACATACTAAGGGTTCTCTTGCCTTACAGCTATGTGTCTTTTCAGCTTTCACTCTTTATAACAGTGTTTTCTTATTTTTTCTGCTGTCTTTAGTCCATATTTTAAAAACTCATAATTAATCCATAGATTCATAATCATAATCCATAATAATATAATATATTAGCATATAATATATAATATCATAATAATCATAATCTATAATCAACAGATCCTTTAAATATATTGTATTTTTTTACAGAACCTTATATTTTGTCACCTATTATAACCTTATTGTTGGAAGTTGAAAGAGAAGGAAAATAGAGTGGGTAAGTATTTTGAAGTCTGACAAATAAATATAAGAACTTGGATAAAGTTTTTGAAGCTAGATAGAAATACAGTTACTTGGCCAAGTTTCTAAGCAGTGAAATTATTTCATCAGGGGAAGTATTACATGTCCAAAAGTAGAAAACAAAAACAAATTACAATCTTTGAAGCAGCTTTAGTAAGCTCAGAAGGTAGATTTATTTTCCTTTCTCCTCCACTCATGCCCTTGTACACCTGCCATTAAAGGTCCATTCTAACAAAGTTCTGCACATCATGTGGTGCAAAACCAAGTTTTATAAAAGAATAACCCATACACCATACCTGAAATGGAGATAAAGAAGATGATGAGAGCAGTTAGAAAACAGGACAATGGTTGCAAAAAAGGAAGCATTTGAGTAACAAAAAAGAATAAAATACATTATATGAGCAAAATGACAGGTTTTTCTTGTTTTTTGTTTATAATTTACATTGGATAGATATATGTGTATCACTAAAGTTAGAAAGAAATGAAACATATTGGAGGGCAGTTCTTAGAGTTAAGTCAGAGTCTTGACCCTGGCCATCTTTTGCCCTTTGTATTTTTATTTCGGGACTAGGTTTCACTGTCCAAGATGAGTTGAACATGCAGTCCTCCATCAGCCTCCCAAGGTGTTGGTATTATAGTAGTGTGCCAACACACTCCGTTAAAAAACATCATTTAAAAAATTTTTATGGAAAGTAAAATTAGCCAGGCATGGTGGCTCATGCCTATAATACCAGCACTCAGGAGGCAGAGGCAGGAGGATTGCTGTGAGTTCAGGGAGTCCTGGGCTATATAGTGAGTTCAGGACCAGCCTGAATTACAAAGCAAGACCTGGTCTCAAAAACCTAAAATAAATAAATAAATAAATAAATAAATAAATAAATAAATAAAATCCCCTAGCAATATAATAAGAGAATAACTATTAAATTCATTATGTGAACTTGTAGTTTACATAATGCTAGGCTTATTACCAGCAGCATATACCACTTAGAGACGCTAATTAGCATTTGGAGTTGGGAGCTCCCTGACTTGCCTATCATAACAACATAGCTCCATATTTGTTAATCATCTTATTGGTGGAGAATTCTTTCTACAGGGTACCCAATCCTCATGGATTTATTTAGTTCACACTGTAGAGTAGTAACTGGAAATTATTCTCTTTGGTAGCTCATTGGAATTCATCAATATAAATGTGGTGGTAACCTTGCTCAAGGAAGAATACTAAAATGGTTCATAATTTCAATCATAATAAATGAATTTCTAATAGTTATCAATGCTTTCAAATCAAAGAAAAGACACTTGTCACAGGGAATATTCATTTTAAATATATAATCCATGTACATATATGGATTTATTAAGTAGGGTTACAGAGCCAGAACTGAAGAGTCCACAAAAACTGTCCTCATGCTGGGGATCTGGAGCTTGGTGTTCCTGCTCAGTCTAGGGCTGGAATCTGCAAGACAAGGGAGAGTCAGGCAGCTGGTGACACTCTTGGCCATGGGCTTTGGTTCCTCATCCCCAGTATCCAGCTCAGTAGTTCCTTGTCCTGAAGAGTTTGCAATGCTTACCATTGCCTCATCAAACTTGTCAGTGACTTCTTCTCTTGGACGAAGTTGAAAATACTCAGGGGGACCAGTTCTGCCCCCTCATGTTCTGGCACTGGCTGACCTACAACACATAGCTCTTGTCAATTTTTTCTTTTCTTTTATTTTCTAGCAAGAATGAAACATTTCTAATTCCCCAGACATATTCTAATCAGCTATATATCTACCTAAAATGTATTAGTTCTCTTTAAGTTTTGAAAAAGTTCAAATATTTATTCTGCATTCAAACTTAGGTCAACAACTAAAATTTTTTCTTTTATGACTTTATTTTACTTCCATTTTTATACCTCAAAAGGTTTTATTAACATGTAATAGATATCAGCTTGCTTCTTATTATTATCACCTTTTAAAAACATTTCAGAAATAGATCTATATTTTGCATGTATATGTAGACTTATACCTAACATATAATTTTAAATTTTCTAAGACAGATACTCAGGAAAGAAATGAAAAATGCTGAACCTAATTTTAATATAATATCTAACCCAAAGCATCAAAAATTAATTATTTCAAAATAAAATAAAGATAAAAATTTAAATGAAGCATTCACATTTTATACTAATTCATATATATATATATATATATGTATTTTTTTTACTTAGAATACACTTACATTTGGACTATTTCCTGTGCATCTCCTAACTTCTAGTGGCTTCCACAGTAAAAGAGCATTTTTGTGCAGAAATTGCCAATCTTGACAAGGCTTGATGCCTGTTTTTATTTATTACTTAAGAGCTAAGGATTTTAGAATTTTCAAATAGTCAAAAATCAGAAAAAGCATAGTATTGATTGGTATCTGAAAATGATATGAAATTCAAATTTCTATGTCCATAAATGAATATTTGTTGGAGCACAGCCGTGCTTGTTTATTTGTATATTTTCTATGGCCAATTTCTTGCTAAAAGACAAAGCAATTCCTTTCCAAGTACTGTATGGCCCAAAAGCTAAAGTGCATCCTCTAATCCTTTATAGAAAAAGTCTACCCATCTCTGCTCTAGAGGATTATCTCGCTTAGGGATATAATCATTGTTTGCTTATCTTTCTTAGAATTCAGCACCTGGTTCATACACAGAGCAACTCAAAAGTTTAAGTAAAATATATATTGCTTAAACACAATTAAAAAAGCATTTAGTGAACAACTGAACCCTCTTTACCTAAACACCATAATTTAATTATTTTCCCAGTCAATCGCATTGTTATAAGGCAGTCAAAATCATAGTATTTTCAATTTGGATAGATCTGGACCAAGTGCAACTTTGCATCTTCTACAGTTTACGAATCTCTAATTCTTTTTCTGTGTCTGGAAATCAGGGCAAGAATAATGCTTATTTCATGAGGTTGGTACAATGAACAATTAAAGTGATGTATATAATAATACAATAGTCACTTGGTGTTATTTTTCAATAAATGTTAACTATTTGACTTACATCCAAACTTTCGTCTTTCATCTTATTCATTTTAATAATTTTCTTGTCACTAGTTTTGAAGAAGGTGATACTTCATTTACTACAGTTTATAAAGCTATACAATGTGTTCATTTTGACAATCTTAGCCATCTATATAGGCTACTTTAGGATACTTTAAATATCAAGCATATTACTAGTGTATGATGATCACTTGAGACTCTTAAATTAATGTAAATACATACTCTACATGGAAATGAATATTTTCAACAGAAAAATGTAGCATAAAAAAGGACAAAAAGTATTACTTAGAAAATAGTTTTGAGAACCGGAACACTCCTGTTTAAGTTATATAATAATAGCTTCACACTATACCTATAAAACAGATTTCAAGTGCCACAGCTTTAAAATGAAAATATTTTTTTTAAAAACAAATGCAAAATTAATAAGTTTAAGTTTATGTTTAAAAGGTATAAAATAGTATGGTGTTTAAAATTATAAATGCATTCAAATCATGTTATTTCCTTGATTTCCTCCACTGAAACGTTAGCAATGCATAAAATAATTCTTTAGGCCGTTATGTTTAATTTAGCTTTTATGACTCCTTAGAGTGAAGAGAGGAAGAGTGCTGTGATTTTCTGGACATGGAGAATCACTTGCCATGGTAAACGGGGTAAATGCTGGCGCTCCCTCCTGGGAACAGGATAGGGAAGAGTAGCTGGATCTATTCAGCTAAGAGGCACAGGTCTCCATATTCTTTCAAAATCAATGGCCTTCGAGGGATCATAAATTGCTGAGGTAGAACAATCCTTATTCCTTTTTATCTCTCACCCACTGCCTTTGAAATCAACTGTAGCTTCGTACTTGGAAGCACCACAAACGGTAAGGCTGGAAATAAAAATATGGCCTTGGATTTGTGATGCTCAAGTGATCCAGACTCATTTCACCAATAGCTGCAGTTCTGAAACACGTGACACTTATCGCTGATGTATTGCAGTTCACGGCGCTCTAATTCATTTTACAGAGGTAATCCTGCACAACTCTACCATTACTTCTTAAAAGGAAAGCTTATGCTTTAGTTTCATTTGAAATAATTTATCATTAAGTTCATAATTCCTGATTTTATCAAATTATGCAATACAGACAGTGTCCCGATCTTCTATGTGTATAAAATCAGAATGGTCAGTAATTGCCATGGCATGTAAGGCTCATATTATAGTAAAATTACCCCCAGCTCGCCAGATTTTCTCTTCCTGACTTTAAGCAGTTTTTGTTCTACACGTTTTTTTTAATAATTAAAACGAGGATCATAAAAACCCTTAGCTTCTTTATTCAGCAAAATATATTTATTGTTATGTGGAAAATCAATATTTTAAAAATAATGTTCTTAGAGCCTATTCAATTTTACAAATGAACTGCACATGGTACCATTGTTTTCTTCAAAAAAGCATAGTATCTACTTAATTTGTTTTACATATTATATATTAATTTTGTTTTATATTCATAGGGTCTTCATTTTCAGTGAGGGATTTGTTTTTAAGTATTAAAAATGCTTCTATACTTTGGAAAAACATATAAGTGATCTAGAAAATAATTACTACCTTGTAGTTTTTTAGAGTGGAATATTACTGATTATTACTAAAATTGATATGTTGATATTTATTTCCTCTTAATTAGTAACTCTGTTGTTACTTTTGTTAGGCTTATTTTATACATCAAAAACAGGTATAAACCTTTGAAGTGATTACTAATCACAATAGTAAAATAACTATATTTTTCTCAGATATCATGGAATTAGTGATTTTTCTCCTGGAAAAAGAATATCCCCAAAATTAGTATGTGTTCTACTGATGCAATCAAAATATTCAGAGAAATTAAATGGGAGAATACAGTGATTTAAGAAGAGCAAATATAGCAAAATTTAACTTTAGTCTAATATTGCTTACAAACACGTATACGTTATATTTTTGTAGTGATTTCAGTTTGAAATAATTCTCTGTTGTGTATTCTGAAAGTATCATGCAAGCTGATGCTTGAGTAAATAAATGCTCATCAGTTTCAATGTACGACAATGCAATCGTTTGATTTCTTCAGACTCTATTACACACTGCATAGCCTCTTATTTTAAGTCAAACTCCTATCACTAATCATGGAGGAACAAAGATGTGTTCAAATTTTGAAGAAACATGGTTGTCCCAAAGCTCAGATAATGAATTTTAGTTTTCTCCAGAGCAAACCTTTCCTGGATGTAGTCTGGCAATATTCCAAGATTTCTTTTTAAAAGTAACTCCATATGTGTACTGAAAATAAGCTAGTGATGTTTTAAATCAACTGGAAATAGAGGTTGTTCTTTTCATTATTTTTTTTTTCCTGAGCATAACTTTGAAGTTCAGCATTTGGGGATTATGAAGGTTTGGGTTACCTGCTGAATGAAGGCATAGAAAATTATTTGAAAGTACCCTTTTTAAAAAAATGTACTTGAAACTTATGAAATATCACCTGTGGTTAAGAGAAGGTATGCAATTCAAAGTGGTTCTTTTTTTTTCCACTCTAAAGAGAAAGAGTTAATTTTAAATTGATATATTTTCCATGTTTTCTATGGCTATGAGATCATAATCAAAAGTTTGTGGTTCACTTATTTTTAAAAGCAGGAGATGATGGGGATGAGTAAATTCTATTAAATTAAAGAAAATATGGGTAAATTTATAATGAGTTAGATGCTGTGAGCAAGACGGAGCCAAAGAACAGAGCTTACTGTACTCTAATGATTGTTTCACAGCAGGTATTTTAAGTGATTTCATTTTCAAATAAATTCAACTTGTGTCTGTTTCCCTCTAATCTGTTGTGAATTTGCTTGATGCATTCAAAGGCTTCTTTTCATTGGCAATGATTTTATCTAGAGAAAAGTTGTTGGTATTGTCAAATTTGTTTCACCTAAATATAGGGTAAAATTCATTTGAGTAAGCACTGAAAGCAAAGAAACTAATAACCCATGCCTTATTCATTCTGTGAGAGATTTCCTTTGTCTACAAGATCACAGATACATTTGCTACAGTGTATCAAATAGCATTTTGAAAAACTTTAAAAGCCTTTATAAATATTTAGAATGCAAAACATTTTATTATAGTCAAATGGATAGTTTGCAGCCTCTCAGCAACAGCTTATCAATGATTAAAAATATTAAAACTTTTAATACTTATCAGAGTAAAGTGTAATTTGTTTAAAAATACATTTCACAGGGCCAGGGATTTAGCTCAATGGTTCTGGTGCCTGTCTTGTTAAGCACAAGGTCCTAAGTTCCAAACCAGGTAACTAAATACAATAATGGCGGGAGTGGTGACTCATGCCCACTTGCAATCAGTACCACACCTTAAACACTGGGCATGGTGACTTCCGCCTGTGATCCTTGCACTTAGGGAGGCAGAGGCAGGAGGAATGCTATGAGTTTGAGGCTGAGCTCAGGGCCAGCCTGAACTAGAAAGTGAGACCCTGCCTAGACACAGACACACACACACACGCTAAACAAAAAAAGGTCTCATAGGACACTGTCTCATGTATACTATGTCTCATGTATATTATGTCTATAACAACACAGTTAGTAACATATAAATCTCAGATCCAGAATTATGTCCTCATCAGATGTGTGGTATTACATACAGTGGAGTACTACTACTTTACCATGCAAATAAATAAATAAACTCATTGACTCATTTGACTCATTTGTGGGGAAACTGGTGCATTTTGACAGTACATGATGAAGTGAAATAAGTCAGAAGCACACATTTAAATAACAGATGATTTTTCTTATATAAGAAATACAAATTACAAATAAAGAGAAAAATAAGAAATAGATAGTGGGAGTTAGATAGATTTTACCCATAGGGGAAGGGGAAGGAAGATGGGAAGGAAGATCTCACAGGCAGATGGAAGGAAGGGGCAGAGGAAAAAAGGTATGTGAGAATGTGGATACATTATGTATATGCTCCAATTCTACACAAGGAATATAAACACTATGTACTGTAAATATAAACTAATAAAATTTTTCCATGAAAAATATAAAAAATGACTTCAGAAATTAAATTTTGATTAATTTATCATTTAAAAGAGATATTTTACTTCTCACATTTTAAGTGTAAATATTGTGTGGTTTATAGCATATGTAACAATTGTAATTATCATTAAGCTGTGCTTTATGACAGTATCCAAAAATATTTAGTTTTAATTCTTCTTGCATGGCAAACACTGTGGCAAGTGCTGGGGAGCCACTGAAATGTCGGGCATGTCCATATTGATCAGTATTGCAAAAGGAAGAGAACACAGCTGAAGAGAGTCTAGAACGCTGTTTATGTTGTATGTGAAGGTTGTAGAGATTTTAGATTTAAAGCTAGAAACATTTTTTGAAGTGACTCTTGAGTAAACAGCCAAAGGTTTATAGAACAAGGTAAGTAAACAGCTGAAGAACAGTGTTGCTGTCTAAGGAACACTCATCAAAGCATTTCTCTTGGGTTCTGGGAATAGTGCAGAGGGCACTGCAGCAGTCAGTCTCAGATACACAGGCCTAGAAGTTATAGGAGATGTCCAAGAGGGTCAGGTATGACTTTAAGGCCATTTAAGGGCCTGGAATATTAATAGAGTGAGTTGCAGAGCTTTGAGCAGAGGAAGGAAGCTAGAGGAACTTTACTGAGGCATGTTAACATTTTAAGAATTGACTGTAGTGAGCCAGAGCCAGAGTGATTTCAGAAGACAACCTGAGAGCTCACTGCTGAAACAATTAGGGAAAGATGATGGTTTTTCAGGGGTATTTGACAGTGGTATTTTCAGGAGTATTTGATGGCTTAGGTATTACAAAATGCTCAAATATTGAATCTATAGTATTTCAAAAGCAGAGACAACAGGGCTTGATGATGAATTCAAGATAAAATGTAGAAGAAAAAGAAGCATTTTAGTAGGAGACAAGTATGAGATTGTCATTGATTTCGATGGCAAAGCCTGTTTAAGGAGTGAATTTAGAGAGGAAAATTCAGGCAATCTGCTTTGGACCAGTTGAGTTTGGCTCAGTGTTCCCATATTCATGTTGAGCTTGGGTAGGCAACTGTTTATCAAGAACAGAATGTACGTGGAGGTCTGAAATTAAGATATAAATTTGAGAATTATTAGAATATTAATTGTATTTAAAACCATTACACTATATGAAATAACCTTGTACATGTATGTAGACAGAAATAAATGCATAATTTGCTGGTGCACTGCTAATTATAATCATTGCTTTTTAATCATTCGCAGATTTGGATGAAAGCCTAATATGTAAAACTGGACCATAAAATATCAAGAGAAAATATTAAGATACTAAGACATAAAAAAATGGTAAATTGCTAAAATATTCTTGAAAACAATTTAATAATATTTTATTAGAAGTATGTAAACACTATATGTATTATACAAAGTGTCTACTTTGGGCATACTATAAAGAAATTTTGCAAAGTATTTTGTCATATCTACCTCTAAAAATGTACAATAGAATTTTTAGACTACTGTAACTAAAATCTATTGGAAAAGAATGTTCATTAACATATTTAAATAATAAAATATTGTATACATCAGAATTGTGTATAACAAAATATATTGGCCTAAAGATCAATACCTCAAGTTAACAACTAGATCACTGAATATTTTTTTTTTTTTTTTTTTTTTTTTTTTTTTTTTGAGAAAGGGTCTCGCTTTGTAGTTCAGGCTAGCCCTGAGCTCAGCCTCAAACTCACATCACAGCAATCCTCCTGCCTCTGCTTCCCGAGTACTGGGATTACAGGCATGAGCTACCATGCCTGGCACTGTGGTATGTGGTACTGGTTGCTGCTGGGCATGAGTCTCCATGCCCAGTACTGTATGTGGTTACTGAGGATCGAACCCAGGCCCTTGCACTTGCAAGACAGGCACCAGAACCACTGAGCTAAATCCCCTGCCCGAGCATTGAATATTTATGTAGCTTGAAATCATTGTATGTCAATTAAAATTTAAATTTTGAGACCTCTGTTTGATAAAATATGAAAACAGGTAAATTTTCAGTATTTATTACAATTTTTTCTACTAGGGAATATGACTGGAGAAAGCAGCATTGAAAATTACAATATTGCTTATATGGATATTTTACTAGAAAATGAAATGATCTTGAGTGAGCATCCAAGAATGTCTCTTTCTTAGTCCCGTGTTACGTACTGTCTTTCCTACATATTTTACCTTTGTAAATATATGAGCTATCTTGTGTGCTTGTATGAAAAACGAATTAACAAATCTTCTATATTTTGATCTATTTTGCTGTAAAGATTAATTCCTACTAGAAAAAATAAATTAATTATAAAATACTTGACTCAGTACAGGATTTTTGCTACTTTCTATTTTTTTCTTGTATTGAGTATGTTATTCTTTTATTAGTTTTTCCTAGGTAAATTTAGATTCATAACATCATCTATCCCAAAATGAAAGGGAGGAAGGTTATATCATAAAAGATAAACATATCTACCTGGAGACTGAAAGAGACATCATGGGGAGAAAAATTCACAAACAGCAAGTGCTGTAGAGAATTCGCTTCTCAGTTGTTGATACTGAATAAGGACACCTCTGAGATCCCACTTCCTGTGTTTATACATCACACTGCAAATGCTAAAATGGCATATTCTCTAATTCTAAATATTTTATTATAGAAAGCACTTATGGTGCAGAATCATTTTACTTATAAAATATTGGGTTTCAATGGCATTCTACATCTTTTAACTGTAAAGCAAACCTTTAACCTTTACTGAATGAGAAAGGAAACAATGAACTACAGAGGCAGATATGGTAATTTTGTGAAAAGTAAATGATTGGATGTTCAAAAGATGAATATTTAACACATGTGAAATATGATTATTTATATTATACATAAGATTTCTCAAAATATAACAGTGGATTGATTAATGTACAGAATCTTTAAATTCAGTAACTTGAAATAAATTTGAGGCAATAAAAATATATTACAGATAGGTGATTATGACTAAGTATTAAAACTTCTTAAGTAGATTAGTTAGTAAATGTGAAGCTTGCCAAAAACATTTCTGAAAATTATGTCAATTTTCCATTAGTTGTAATTAGATTTGCATTTTAGATAACTTAATATTTACATGAAAAATTACCTCCCTAACTTCTATTTTAATTATTCATAGCTATCTTGCAAATGTCTGCTGTTGACTACAAGAGTGAAAGTGATTTTTCTTCTACCTAAAAATAGCACCCATGCTAAGTACTGTGAACTCTGGCAGTGGCTGTCTGGATTTGAATTCCTGAATCTGGCTCATTTTCCTCACCTTTAAAATGAGGCCAAATGTTTTGTGAATATTTAGCAGGATGACACTTTAAGCTACTTGGTACAGTACCTGCTAAAAATCCCGAGCGCCATCATTTGCAGTTTCATTATTGTTTTGCTAGTGTGGGACTGGAACTTGTGTTTTTAATGGTTTCCGCTAAAAAGTATCCTCCCTTCCTGACAATCACTTACGAAATCATATATGTTTAGGTCTCTTTCATGATTAAAACCCTTACTGATTTTCATTTGCTTTTCAGGTGAATTTTAAAACGGACCTGTATATAAACTTAACCCTTCCCTTCCTTAACAGCCTTGCTTCCTAACACTTCCTCCTTCTTCCCTTGAGTCTTTCAGTTCCTCTAAATTATCCAATTTCTCCCTTCAAGACATTCTCATGCACACTCACGCAGTGTATGCAGCCACAGTGATTCCTAAGTTAATGTCCTCTGAATCTTCCAGTACATCTGAAGATGCCTCCTGTCTAGGTTAGACCTGCTCTGATACAAGCTCTCCTAATCATTTAGTGATTATTTTTGATGTGAGATGCTGTGTTTACATAGTAAATAAATGAGTCTCCTCCATACAAAGTGTACAATGAGTTACAGTAACCATTTCTAAATCCCTCCAGTTACCCGTGACCACTTAGAATTCTCCTAGACTGGAGAAGAAGAGGATTGGAAGGAAGCTCATAGAGAGAGGAAGGATTGAGAAGAAGACACCAGGGAGTCCACCTAAGTGTACAGAATTTAAGGTCTTAGGACATTTATGAATTAAAGAAATCGGGACAGGGATTTAGCTCAGTGGTTCCACCACCTGTCTTGCAAGTGCAAGGACCTGGGTTCGATCCCCAGCTAAACCACGTACCATACTGGGTGTGGAGACTCACGCCCAGCAGCAAACAGCACCACATACCCCAGTGCCGAGCGTAGGGGCTCACGCCTGTAATCCCAGCACTCGGGAGGCAGAGGCAGAGGGATTGCTGTGATGTGAGTTTGAGGCTGAGTTTGGGGCCAGCCTGAACCACAAAAGCACCGGTCTAAAAAAACCTTAAAAAAAAGAAAAAAAAAGAATTAAAGAAATTTATTGTGAATTTCTAGATAACTCGCAATATAGGGTAGTTTGCTTCGGTCCTTAATACGTCACAGAAACAGGAAAAAGTTTCAGTTGTAGTTTTTCGCATTTTCCCAGAGAGGGCTTCACTTGTCCCAGTGTCTTTAGAACACTGTAGTTAGGTTTCACATTCTGAAGTCCTTTCAGCAAAAGGCAGCAAGAATGCATCTTGAAGACTCCCTATTACCACCGCCGCCTCTCCCTCCATGTTAGTATCGTTGACCACCACGTTGACTGGAGACTGAGCAATTACCAGAGACTGGACAAATCCTCAGAAATGTTTCTAGTTCTATATTTGATTCCATTCTATAATTGATATTTAGTACTTTTTATTATTTCTTAATAGACTACTGTCTTGGTTACTTTTCTCTTTACTGAGATGAAATACCTAACTCTCCCGGGAAGGGTTTACTTCAGCTCACAGCCTGCAGAGGCTTCGGGCATAGTTGACTGGTTCCAAGGCACAGCAGCATGGCAGAGGACACCGCAGAGGATAGGTAGTCCATGCCTTGCTGAGGCAAAAGGCACCAGTGAGCAACAACAGCGACAGCAGACTCTCGCTTCCTTTTGACCCTTCCAGGCCTCCTGCCTTTGTAACAATGTCCCTATCCCAAGCTGGGCCTTCCCACTCTCCACAGCCAAAGTTGCGCTAACTGAGAACGAACTAATTTAGTGATCATAACACCCTTAATCGCAGCATCACACACCCGAGGTCCAGCCCCTTCTAAAAAGCCCCACCTAAGACTACAGGAGACTTTGGTGGGACATCTAGATAAAAGTCATAACCACTGCTAACTCCATAAAGACTTTTTTTTCAGTCTTCTGTCTTCATAACAGAGTGCAGTCCCGAGCACAAGCAAGTAAATAAATATTTTCTGTTTGAATGAATAGGTGATGGTAGATATTTTATAATTTTATAAGTGTGCTGTTTGCGTGTACTTATCTCCCATATGATATTATTCTCAAGTAGTTTTTTGAAAGAACAAATTAATAGAATAAATTAAACTTGTGATTGAACCGTACAGAAAGTAGAAATTAATGTTTGTCTATGTGTGACAAACATCATACCAAATGTAGTTTGCAAAATGCTAACTAAAAAAATAAGAGATTTCCCCTCATCCTCAAATGGCTTCATTCTTCATTTTTCTATTAACTACTCATAATTTTAAACAATTATGTTCACAGTGAACTTAATTTTTCACTTTCTGATTTATTGGCTGTTACATTTTGCATCTTAAATATTTCACGGAGTCCCATAAGCTGGTGATCAGTCTGTGCTACTATTGGGAGACTGTGGAACCATTAGAAAGGAAGAGCACAGGGTCTAGGGCAGGTCATTAGGTCATTCTGTAGGGGCTCCTGAAAGTCCAGCTTTACCTCTTTCTCTTTGTATCTAGAAGTGATCATGGAGTGATTTGGCTTTGCTCCCTCCTTCATGCTGTCTCCTATGATGCTGTTACTCTCCAAGGCTCAGAGAGATAGTACCGAGAAATTGTGCACTGAAAGCTCTAAATCCAGGAACCAAATGAAACCTTTTCTCAGTAGATTAATTTATCTCATTATCTTTAGGCTAATTTGTTACAGTGTAACAAAGCTGACTTATCTAAAAGAAATAAATAATTCCTTATATAAATCATTTTTAGTTGCTATTCCTCAAGCAGATTTATTCTTAACAAATTTAGTGATCATTTTTATTAAAGTCCAAGAATTTTCAAATAATCCTCAGAAAATACAACTCAATTGCCAATGTTCCCTTGAAAACTGCATGGTAAAAATTAGGAAGAAAACTGTCCTTCCACTAAGGTAAAACAGAATAACTTTTCATAAAATAAATATGTATGCCTATTCTAGGATGATTGGATCAAATAATTATTGTGATATCATTTTGTATACTTTTACAAGAATCTTAGACTTTTTGAGATTTTGACTTACACATTTTAAAAAGCTACATTCTTACAATTAAAAGAATCAATTCATTAATTTTTTCAGATTATCCTGAAATATTTATAAGGGCATTTTTAAAAATTCAAATTGATATATAAATATTTGAGTATTTCATCAGCCAGAGTATTTTATCTCTGATATGTTCAAAATTTCTATCAACACTGTTTTAATGTTATATAGAAAGTGAAATAAATTTAGTATATATCAGATTTCTTGAGATCACTCAGAAATTTCAATAAAGTTAAATAATATGATATAGGTAGGAAAGCACACCAGTTGTATTTGTGACTTTGTTCTGTACATTTCAGTGACACCAAGAAGTGGTATAAAACTCTATAAAACTCAGCATAGCTAGTGAAACAAATAGGTTGATGTAAGTGGAAATTCAATATAACCTGGCTTGACAAATGGGGGGAAATCTAACATTGAACCTGTGGGATTTGGGGCCAGACTTTTAAATTTGATTGATACATTTAAGAATTTTATATATATATATATATATATTCCAATATATATATATGGGTCCAATATATATATATGGGTCCAATACAAGAGGCTATCAAGGCATCATAAAAGCAATATTATCAACTGGAAAAGTTGCAGAACTCTCTCTCCTGGGCACTGGATGCGTAATGTCTTCTTGCCTATGAAAGTTAACTACTGCAATCCACTTGCTTTTATCTGGGCTTGGTGTGGTTCTACAATTTAACATGTTTCTTATTCAGCTTCTTAGTAGACATTCTTTCTTTTAATCAAATAGACATTAGCTGAGCACTATAAGGGCAATCGTTTGCCATTTTGTTTTACTATAGTTTTGTTTCCTATTTTAAAATTCAGTTAATTAAACTTGTCTCTAAATTAGCTTCTCAAAGAAATTCCCTTCAAGCCATGTGTAAAGCATCATAAATATCTTCAGTGTAATAGAAAAAATGAAATCATTTGAGTACATGTAGTATTGAACATACGAAGAATCTTATTTACTCTTGCCACCTTAGGGCATCTCTACAAATACTTAAAAAATTTAAAAGTCACAAATTATAAAAATTAAGTGATCCGGTCTGAATGTGGCCTCAGACTGCAGCTAAACTCTCAGTGTTGAATGTGATGATGATGTGTATTCATAATGTACCAATAAAGATTTAAATTAAAATAATAAAATGAACATTTTATATCTTTCTTAATCTTCTATGTATTTAATTGAAAGTTTTCTAGACTTTATAAACACATGCATATGATAAAAACCATACTGAGTTTGTGATGTTAGTATCTATTACATCAAATTGTTTCTATCAAAAGTATATTCAAAATATTTAGTCTAAATATTTTTAGGTTTGGGTTGGTAACTGCTCAGTAGAGAAATTGCCTTGTATATTCCATATCCTAAATTTATTCTCCAGTATTGCAAAAATAAAAATAAAAATAGATAACATAATTTGAATTAATGAATCAGTAATGTTCACTACTGTTGGAAGTTGTAGGCTTTGAATAATTTTCTCAATAAATAAATTTAAATTTTGATTAGTTAATACTCTTAATTTCAAAACAGACTTTGGATATGAACCAAATTAATTCTTTAGATTCAAATAAATTAGGAATTGAATTGATAATAGTTTGATAGGATGAATGTGGGAAGATACGCACACATAAACATAGACACACAAATCTGTCTTTAACTTAACATTAAAGTATTATAAATGTAATATGTAATTAAATACTGAGGTGTTAAAACATCAAGATTGAAAAGAAGTTTTGTTTGACTAAAATGTCTTTATTGTTTTCTTTTTAAGTTTAAAAGCAGCTCACACATATTTATGTTCTTTTTGTAATTTATTTTTCAATAAGCTATTCAGCATAAACTATTAAGTAATATATTATTCAGCATAAATTATTATACATTTACTTGGACAAGCATGCTATTATGTTCAAAATACATTTTCTGAGATTATTTATTTAGTATTTAAATTTTAAACTATAACTATTACCAGACCCCATCAGGATACTTAAAAGTACCATCACTTATAGTAATATTTTATTGAGTTAAAAAATTACATGAAGTTTGAACAATGAAAATATTAAATATTGTTTACAAATATGTTACTGTTTTTCCTCATATCTCTTGGTTGGACAGTTAGTTGTACATTGATTTACAGACAGAGTTTGGGCCGTGATACAGTTTTGTCAGTTTCTTTGCAATAACATCATTGAAGTAATTATTACTATATAATTCATTTATTTTCCCTAGAAGAATTTTTAGCTTTGCTGATTAAGATAATGGAAAATGTATAACAAATTCTATTCAAATCTTTTATGCATTTATCATCAGCATGCCAGTAATACTAATATCTGAGGTAGAAACTTAAAATAATTACTAATCTAAAGACAATTTTAATTTCACTTCTTTTAAATGTCCTTTTCCTGATTAAGAGCCTATAGCTGGTGTAGAGTCTAATCTAGGAGTTCATGTTGCATTTGCTAATTGCATCTCCTTATATAGTTACCACTTGAAGGACAACTTCCATTCACTTTCCAGTCTGTTGTGTTAGAGATATGCAGATATTTCATTTATTCTGTTATTTATAATCCATTATAATATAATTATTTGTTGTTGATATTATCCCAGACTTGACTATAGGGAAATCTTTTGATCATCTTTATTTTAACAATAACAATAAAAAATTGTCTCCACTATGAAATTAATGATTTGTCTGTGGAAAATGGATGCATTTCACTGAAAAAATGCCATTTATATATAAGTATTTGAGTTCTAGTTGCTGTCATTGGAAATGGGTATCATTATTTATAGGCTCTTCCCCCAAAACAGAGCTAGGAAATTCATGGATATAGTCTAACCCCACATACATATTTATATTTCTTTCCACATTTCTTAGTCTATATCCACATTTAAAACTGAATTTAATATGGTACTCCAATTCTAACCTGGTATATTAAAGTTTATTTTGTATCCTTGCTTTAAAAAAGATTAGCTCTAAGCATTCACTACATACTCAAAACGTTTTGCAGAGATTAGAAATCTCTTGCTCACTTCCATCCTATGGCTGTTACTGATTTTTTACATTTTTAACCTAATGTGTTATACTGTTTATTTTCTGTTTTGGCCCTAGTTTCCAATCCTGCCTACCAAGAGCTTTTTAAAAATTTATTGAGTTATTGATACATTTTAGGTATACATTATGGTCACATTCATCATTGAGAATTTGAACCTGAACATGATATTATCTTGGTTCTTATTTTATCCTCCTCCCCCTTCCCTCCCTTCTTCCCCTCTGCTGATCCCTATTTACAAAAATTTATTTTCTGTTTTTCATTCTTTTTTCATATTTTTTCTTTTCTTTACCCCTGGTTCACCTTCCCCTTTGGATCTTTTCTTCCTATTTTTATTATCTATAGTACATTTTGGGTTTAATTTTACCTGCAATTGTATTACTGATTCTCAAGATATGTCCAGATATGCCCTTGTGTAATTTCTTTGTCTTTTGTCATTAGTAAATTTAATTTATCTATTTATATCACTAAAATCAAACATAACAGCATGTATAGTTTTTAAAATTTAATGAATATTTTTCAACCCACATACCATGTTAGTAAAAGTGCAAATTGTTCTGATATAGAGGGATTTTTTTCCTTAGATTTTACAAAAATGTGAGCATTCAGCTTTGTACGAAATACTGTACATTGAGTCACAAAATATTTTCTAACTTCAAGAATAAAATTCTATGTTTTACTAAATTCTCCATGAAGCTATAGGTGCAGAAATGTGTTGGTTTCTTATTGAAACCAAGAGATGGTTGACAGGGCTGAGTATTAGGGAAAATGAACTGAACAATGTAGGAATGGTATATTGAATTAAATTGTAATTATAACTACATCCTATTTTGTTATAATTTTGAGGAAAGAATAAGTGGATACATATACTTGGAGGATAATTAACTTCTTTTTTTAATTTGTAACCTCAGTATCATGTTACTCCAGTTACATAGTAGACAATTAGACAGTAGCATAAACTAACCTGATTTCTTTACATTTGTGTTTTCAAGTAGATTTCAGTTCTGCTGTGATGAAAATATGTGATGAATAATAAGCAGCTATTTCTGTATTATTGAAAGACTAAATTATCAAGAGGAGATATTAGCTTTCTTTCTTTCTCCTGCTCGCCTTCATGGCCATGTAGCCTTATTTGCATACCGTACAGCACGCCTATGGGAAATGAGCAGATGGCCATTGGGTAGCTCAGCTGGGCTAGCACAGTATTAACTACTGGAGACACATGAGAGTCAGAACATTTTTATTTTACAGGTTCCACTCAGTTTTCATAATGTCTATCTCCCTCAAAGGCAGCTCTTCACGACCTCACATAATCAAGTGAAGTTTGAGTTCAGTCGGCTGCCTTGCTGGGCTCAGCTGAACCCTGGGAATATTGAGATATATGAAAAAATATAAGCATATTGTCTTATACTGGAAAATAATTCTTTTTCAATAATTGAGTCTTTTCTATTTTGACAGAGGAAATTGCACTGAAAATTGAGAAAACTATATGCTATAAGCAGTAATACAAAAACTTTAAATTTAAACTTTCTATAATCGATATTTTTCATTTGACTTAGAATCCAAGAGACTGTCAAATACAGAAAAGTCCGAAAACAGACATGTTCTTTTTTGGAAGAGTTCAGTTCTTAGATAAGATTAAATATTAATGAGAGCATTAGCCAGGGTAAAGGGAAAACTATTCCATATCAAGAGATATAAGAGAAGCTTGTTGGAGTTGTGTATTAATGCAGTCAGGCCACTCCATCACTTTCAATGCCATGCACATTATAAAACACATGTAATTAATATTACTAAAAAAAATAAGAGCCATGACATACCAAAAGATAGACCTTTTTAGATTTAAATCATTTCAAACAGATTTCTAATTGTATTATAATTAAATCAGACATACATTCTTTGTATTTAATGTGCTTCTATTTACATAAGAATTTACCTTCATGTATTATTATTTTAAATAAAAAATAATATTTTAGTATTTTCTTTCCTTCAAGTTGTGTGACAAAAGTATATTGATATACTGCTTTATTTCTATTTTATTATATGGCATAGTTTTGGCAGAAAATTGAGTGTTTTTATATGGAAATATTATTAGAATATTTATCCAATATAAAATAACTAAATCAGAGATTTTTCTTTCTCCTTGAGATTACTGCCTATTATCTCATTAAAAACATTGTATTATATTGTAATTATATGTATACAGTTTGACAGTCAAATACTGACTCATTTGTATAGTTCAAGCAACAATATTCAGCTCTATAGCATGTATAGTTTAAAAGAATGATTTACAAAATTTGTGAATATAGTTTTTAAATGTTTTTTGCTTTATTTTCATCTTTGATGTGTTTCATTGTAGATTCATTTATCTTTAATGTCATATTGAATCATCAGTTTTCAATAGCATTTTAATAGCTTCCTGTAATTTTTCTATAAATTTAATTGTAAATTTTCTGTGAGGCTCAATTCACTCATTCATTTCATAGATATATGCTGAGTTCATACTTTCTGTTGTGCATGGCACAAAGCATATGATCTTGTGGATGTTTTTGCCTTGCCACGCCATCTTCACATTTCTTTCTGTGATTTGAAGTTTGTGGCTTTGGTTGGTCTACTCTTGCATGCAGATCATTTGTACTAGGCAAAACTCTCAACCTCCAGGTTAGTAAGTACTTCACCTCATCCAAACCAAAGTCAGTCAGTGCATTTCCTTCTTTAAATCTAGTGAGAGCCTAGAAATGGACACATCACCTCCCACAGTGTATGAACTGTCTACACTGGTTTTTAGCTGAAGTCAGTTGATTGTACTTTTTCCTCACTTACAACTTAATACCAGTACTGATACATATTATGCAGCATTTGAGAGATGGTATATCCAAAGATAAGAGGGAAAGGAAAAGGCTAAGTAGAGGCAAAAGAACTGGATGTCATTAGAGATGCAAGAAAAATAACAAGTAAAACACTGAAGCTAAAAAAAAAATGAACAAAAGGAGTCTGGATAATTTGGAAAAAGTTAGTGATTAAAATTAGTCAAGAACAAGACTGAAAATTTGAAAATCCCAAAGAGTGTTGTCCTAGTCATCCTTTGAGTAAATATAAAACACTGAAGTGCTTTGGGAAATGGACAGCCAGGATCACAATATAAAGAGATAGTTCCAATGGCATGTAGAGCAAGGTGGCTGAGAGATGGCACCAAAGGAAGGGTGCTGCTAGATTAGTTGGGTAGGTTGGACCAAGTAGGGGAAATTTGTGCTATGATTATAAGAAACACATGCATACACACAAAGGACAAGATGATTGGAATGAAAGTAGGAAGGACAACGGTCATTCCAATATTTTGTCTAGATTGGAACTTCAGTATTAATTCATTTCTTTCATGTTTTAGCTTACCACATTTTGAATACCAAGCACAACATTAAATCACATAAAAATAATTTTTCTAAAAGCATGAAACCACTTCGTCTTGCCTTTATAAATGTTTCCTTTATATATTTTCTTTCAATTTTTATAGAATATATAAATTCTTTGCTTTTAGGATTAAAACCAGATATGTTTTTTTTTTATTCAGTGTGGTTCATATTTCTGTGTAAATCTATATCATTGACTGCATGACATCTCAGTGAATTGTCTGCCATAATATACATACCTAACCCCTCTACTGACAGTTTATTTCTATTTTTTTTCAATTTTCCAAAATTCTGTAACAAGTTTTAAATTATTTCATATTTTCATCACTTGGGTATCTTATTTCTTGTGTGTGTCACTATATGAATTTTAAAGAGATGCATCAGCATGTCAATTAGTGCATACCACAGTACTCCAAGTAAGGAAACTTCTTATTTAAAACATAAGAAATATAAACCTCAGAAATTCACGTGTACAAGAAAGCAGAAGAGAGAAAATCAAGTTGTAGTGACAAAGGGTTATGATTTATTTTCCCACTGAATCACTAAACCAGTCTCTCAGTGCTTTTCTCAGACTGAACAGAGCTGTTTCCATGAAAGTTTGCTACATACATAGGTAAATGACGATCTCCAAGTCTCCGATGGAAGATAGTCAACAAGAGAAAAAATGCCAAAGATAAATAATATCACATTAATAGTATTAGTAGGAAACAGTCATTTTTCCTTTTGCTTGCTCTCCGCTTCGCCATATCAGTGCAGTTGGGTAAGGTACACAAGGCTTCCAGAGCCTGTGATTTTACTTGTGTACTCTGAAGTTGGTGGTAGCCTGGAAATGTTCTCTATCTCTAAATTTGCATGGAGAGCAGCTAGGTTACACACTTTATTACTAATTTCATGGGATACTCATGGCATGGGAAGCTTACGACAGTAAGTTATAGCCATCACCCTAGTATTTATCTTCTTGTTAGAAATAGGCTGAGTTGCACGGAAGGCAGGGGAGTGGGAAAAAGTGAGAATCAAGATACATCATGTACAGGTACACATTCTCAATAAAAAATGTGATCACAATGTACTCCTAATGTACCAATAAACCAAATAAGGGGAAAAAAGAAATGTCTAAAAACCCATGTCAGGAAGTTGTGTCAGTGTAACAATCTACAGGGACTAGAACTGTGCTGAGTGGATTCAAGAGGCTGAAGATGGTGACCCATCCTCTAAGCAAGGCGCTGATGGACAGCAGATCTGATAGGCATTAATTAAACATATATCTTTATTAGAAACTATACTTTTTCACTTACTTAAATGAAAATGTGTTATCTTCTATTGTATAGTTATTTCTTCTAAGAACTGAATGGAGAAGACTGTGTACTTCTTTATTACTCATAAGTTTTATTTTTATTGCGCTTTCTGTCATTGCTTACTTATTTGTAATGACACACTTAAGAACTTTGAGAGTATACAAAGAAACAAATTAAACTTGCTGTAAAAAGTTGGGCTTAAATGATCAAGAAAATATCATTTGTAATCAGAGACATCAGCAACCCTGATTTGAGGATTTGTATGCTGGTGCTGGGTATTATCAATTTAGAGTTATGTTTATAGCACTATTTCTTATTTGTGCTCTTCCTTATTCACATCTCTTGGGTGTATTTTCTGAGCTTTTTGGTGTTCTCTTCTTTATTCTTAGAGTTCTGCCTTCCTAAATTACTTTTGGAAGATGCTTTTACCCCTGGCCTCAGTAATTCCATTTTTAGTAGAGAAAGGAAACTGATGTCCAACATGAGGATGCAGCTCCTCAACCCCAGGACTCCAGAAGGCTGAGAAGCAAGGACTGAAGGTCCAAGCCCAGCCTGGGAAATGTAGTGACTTAGGGAGACCCTGTCTCAGTCACATAAAAAACAAAGAGCTGGGCATAAAACTTGATCAGAGGCCCCACTTTCAACTCCAGTACCCTCCAAAAATGCTTTAGGTCCTACAGTAAGTACTTTATTAACAATGTATTATTTGGTGGAATTATGATAGTTTAGATGCAGATAAAAAAAAAGTGTGACTCTTCATATTGTTATAATTAGGACTTGAGATGTCTCTCCAAATTTATATGCTGGTTTGTGTGTCCAGTGATAGGAATAGTAGGAAATGATTGACTAACGCAGCATGAATTTTATTGAAAAGATGAATCCAATGAAAAGGTTTTAATTTGAAGGCATTCTGTGGAGTTAATGGCAGTGGGAAGTAAGATCTGATTGAAGAGAGTGAACCCCAGGGGAACAACCCTAGAAACCCTCGCTAGGCTCCAACTTTTCCTTTTGGTCTCTCTCTTACTCTTTCTCTTTCTCTGTCTCTGTCTCTGTTGCTCATCTCTCCCTCTTTCTTTGCTGCCAGGCAGTTGACAAGGTGAATAGCTTTCTCCTGTGATCTTCTTCTCGGTTCCTTCCTTGTCACAGACCTAAAAGCAACAGAGTCACCTGACTATGAACTGGAATCTTTGAAACCATGAGCCAAGATACACTTCCCTGTTTCAGCTATTTACATGAGTTATTTTGTCAGTGATGAAAATATGACTAAGTGAATTTTTTTAGTTGCAGATATTTTCTATGTGCTGTTGTTATAAGATATTCTCTAAAATAGTGTTTACATGGAATGCCACAATTTACTTCAGTAATCAGCCAAATTTTGTATGTATAAATGTGACTAAAACCAGCCAGTATATGGGAGCACTCAAAAAATTTAGAAAACTTTTACCACTATTTATAAAAGACTTTTAAATAATTGATATTATTTTCTGCAGGCATACTGCTACCCAAGAGACACTCACACCCCATCTTTGGGACTTGTGTATGAATATTTTACTTGCACATGGCAAAGAGACTCTGCATCTGTAATTAAGACAACAACTTTGATAAAAGAAACTATTTTGGACTGTCCAGTTAAGTGTAGTTTAATTCATCAGCTTATAAAGGCAGAGAAGTTTCATTTGCTGGAATTATGCAGAAATGACAGAAGTCGAAGTCAGAGAGGTTTAAGGTGTGAGAAACTGAGAGTGCTGTGACTGTTGGGAGTGCCCAGAAAGCATCATAAATAAGGCTGAGAGGCATCCTCAAAGGTGAAAGGTCTAACCACAATGGCCAGCAAAGAAATGAACTTCAGTCCAACAACTGCAAGCAAATCAACTCAGTGAACAATCTGAACATGGCTGGAAGTGGATTCTTGTTTCCTCACAGTATATGGTAAATAATGAAGCCCTGTTGGATTTCGGCTTAGTTGAGAGGTCAATATAATCACACCTACCTGGGCCTCTGTGCAACAGTATTTGTGAGTTAATAAATGTCTCACTTTAAGTCATTAAATTGGTGTAACTTATTACTGCAGGTATACAGTTCTTCTGAAGTAAATATAAAGGAATGAGAGTGATTGCTATTTGTTATGTATGAAATATGTATGCCCATTTAGTATATGCATTAAGTAAAAATACATATACATTAAATAAAAATATACGTATGTAGTAAGTAAAAATATATATGCATATAAAGTAAAAATGTGTTAGACAAACAAATATCATTTATTGTTATATATTTTACTCTCAAAATATACATGAATAAAATGTAACCTTTAATGAAGACTTCAGGATCAAATTTCCAATTCAACTTTCTTATCATAGCAACTAGAATTCCAGAAATTTTTGTTTGTTTATTTTTATTTTTAACAGTCTAATTGTATAATTCAGTCATAATCTTATTGCCTCAGCCTCTCAAGTCCTGGGATTAAATCCATGTGCTATCACACTTAGCATAAAAACATAATTTTATAAGAAATATCTTGATGTAAATGATGGCTACGAAATTTATTTAGTGTACTTAGTTTTCAGTTTTAATGAGTCAAACTTCAATACATGCAAAGAATCTTTATTTAAATGCTTACTGTACATCTTACTTGAAGAATAATATCTGTTTTTTGATAAATGATTCTTCAAGATCTCTCAATTTCAGTGCTCCTGAAATTTTAGGCAGGGTAATTCTTCACTGTAATGGAGCTGGGTACCTGTGCATTTTAGAATCTTAGCACATCCTTGTTCTTACCCATTAGATAGATGTCAGATACAACCTACACACAGTGACAAGCAAAAATGTCTCCAGATATGTTAATATCATTTTGAGGAAATGAAAAGGGAAAGTAAATCCTTGATGAAAACTAGAAAAGTATACAAAAAACCTGCCTTTTTTCAATCCTTACGTTGTACCCGTTGATTGATTCAAAGAAAAGATACTTATTACAATGAATTTCATGTTATCATTGTTCTTACTTGAGGTCTCCTATCAGCCAGATATAAGATACATTTTGAATTGTAACCAGCTTGGAACCCTCAAGACACTATAATTTTGTGTGTGTGTGTGTATGTGTGTGTGTGTGTGTGTGTGTGTGTGTGTGTGCCTGCACGCATGCATGTGTATGTCTGTGTTTTTAAAAAGGTGCATTGGAAGCAGCATTTCTGTTGCTTACAAATAATTTTGAAAGCTATCATTTTCTGAGTTATGATATTTTATTTTTATTATTATAATGGTTAAGTGAAAATTTTAAATGAAGGAACTGTCTTTAGCCAAGTATAGCTGATCAGAAAGGGGAAAGTCCTTTTTTTTTTTTTTTCTTTTAACAGATGTCTATACATTTATTGATTTCCACCCACCTACTCATCAATCTCCCCATCCATTGTCTGTGCACCGGCCATCTACTGGGGCATACATCTTTGCATGTGTATCTATCCACACATTAACTCACTCAAATATGTACTGATGGGAAGGGGGTTTAGCTCAGAGGTGTCATGCCTTCCTCTAATTCCAATTTAGTTCAATTTCCAATGCAGAAAAAAAAATATATGTACTGATGGCACATTGTACATGCCTCTTGTTATACAATGGCAAACAAAATTAACCATTATACCGAGGAGTTCAGAGGGTGAGGAAAACTTGTATAAAGAGTAGTAGAGCATCACAATCATTTAGTAGTCCTGTCCCTTTCTAGTTATAAAGTTGGAAACAATAAAGGGAACTATTCCAAATAGTTTAATAACAACAGGAACAAATCCAAATACAATAATAGTTCTTGATAATGTAGAATACTGAAACAAAATCGAGTTGTTATGCAGCAGAATTGCATTTGATATTGTAAGTCAGTCATTTAAATATTTTGTAAGCACCTACTATGCAGAAAAAATATTGCTTAAAATTAGAGAAATACATGTAAACATATTATTATATTTGCTCACTGAGTTTAGAAATGACCTTGTTCAACAGCCAGCTATCTAAACACTGTAATACTCAATGGTATAATAGATGTCTTAACACAGAGAGGTATTTTGGTGAGAAACATGGTTAAATCAATGAGCAAAGACAAGGACAAAAAAAAAAAGAGTAGTAGACAGTGCAGGGTAAGGAATGATCTAAAGGAATACAAGGAGGCATAAGTTACTTAAATTATCTTCTCCAGATCTTTAAAGATAAAGTACTGGCTTAGCTCTGGTGTTCATTTTTAGTGAAATTTCAAGAATGCACTCTTCCAAATAGATGGTTTTCTTATAAGTATAAACTGATTATTTATGTAATATGATTCAGTATGGTTAGCTAGTAAAGTTTGTTTGCTTTAAAATGGCACAATTATAGGCAAGGCTAACAGTTGTGTTTGAATTGAAAATAAGTTTCAATTGGAGGCATAGTACATCTTTGCATTTATTTACAATATTTTTCTTCAGATGAATGAAATAAAATATACAGATATATCAGTTTTTGTTAAATATTTCCAAATTAATTCTGTAAAATATTATCTATAGTTTTGTATGCTTTTTCAGTAAGAATTTAATACTTGTCTATTACAATTAATTTCATTAAATTCAACCCAGCTATTCAACTTACAAACATATCTATTTTATCAGTGTAGACAACAATGTGTTACCAGCAAATGTGCTGAGTCAGTCTTCCAAGTATTTTCAGAAAATGCTAATTTGGGAAAAGTTGTAGTAAAACCTCAATAATCGCTTCATGAATTGACAATAACTAATGTATCCTATTTCCTTTACTGCCCTAGTTGAGAGTTGACACTGTTTCTTCAGTATCTGTATTGGAAAGAATACCAGTTCTGCTGACATTAACTCTGTGACTAGATACCATATTCTAGCTTATAGTGTTTGGGTGAGAATGAAATGGTGTTTTACATGGCAGAACAAACAGAACTGTGGCAAATATAGGTTAAATATACAGTGAGTAGATGATTAATAGTATTATAGTTCTTTAGATAGGCAAATTTACTTTTTTTTTTTTTTTCAAGGTTTTTTGAGATAGGGTCTCGCTTTGTGGTTCAGGCTGGCCCTGAGCTCAGCCTCAAACTCACATCACAGCAGTCCTCCTGCCTCTGCCTTCCAAGTGCTGGGATTACAGGCATGAGCAACCACGCTTGGCACTGAGGTATGTAGTACTGGTTGCTGCTGGGCGTGAGTCTCCATGCCCAGTATGGTATGTGGTTACCGGGGATTGAACCCGGGTCCTTGTGCTTGCAAGACAGGCGCCGGAACCACTGAGCTATATCCCCGACCCCAAATTTATTTTTTTATATTGTGTACTACCTCATTAGCTACCATCTTTTTCTTAAATACAATGTAAGAGAAAATTGCTTTAAGATAAAATGAAAATTTTACAAAATGTTTAATTCCAAAGAGCTTGCAACCTCCAGTTTTCTTATCTTTTTCCTGTTAATATGATCTTAGATTAAGTAATTCAAAATATTTCCACATTAATGACAACCTCTGGCTACAGAAGAAAATACTTCACTCAGAAACCCTTATTGAGGCTTGCTATTTTCAACAGAACATTTATCCTCCATTTGTCCAAGTGTCTAAATACTCTACATCAGCAAGAGAGAAAATAAGAGTAAAATTCATCTGATTTAATAATTCAAAAGGAGCATCTCAAAAATATATAAATATTTTACATATTTTCTCCGTTTTATAATCGATTGCATAATTACACACATATATAATTATATATATATATATATATATATATATATATATATATATCTGCATAACAGACCTGTATGTTCTGACTCAGAAAAACAATAGAGTATTGGTATTGGTTTGATTTTGATTAATGTGACACAAGAAACATTGTGAGGTATCATACACTTAATTAGAAGGCTCAAAGATGAAAGGTAGATGATACGGTTAGCTAACAGCTACAAAGAAAACTAATACAAAATAGCTGCTATATTGAAACTGTGACTTAAGTCCCATTACTGTGCCCATTTCTGTTTCTTTGCTAGTACCATGCTATCCTTCTTACATTGACTTTCTTAGATGGTTTCAAGTTGAGGAATGTAATACCTCCTGACATGATCTTGTAACCTATAATTGTTTTTACTATTCTAGGTCTCTTGCTTCAGATGAATATTTGGATTATTTTCTCTAGCCCTGTGAAATATGGTGTTGGGATTTCTATCCCTAGAATTGTTTTAAAGTTTACAACACCATTTTAAAAATATCAATATGTGCATTGCTCTTAAGAAAGTTTCAAATGAGAACATAATATATCATATGTATAAATAATATATTTAATAATAGTATTATTAAGATAATTTTCATGTAGTTCAAATGTACTCAGTGTAATAATAATCACACAGTATCAGTCATACCTTAATATAAAGATTTTTAGAGACAGGGTCTGGTTATGAACCTGAGGATGGCTTAGAGCTCACAATGTAGTCCAGGCTGGGCTCTAACTATGACAATCCTCCCGCCTCAACCTCCAGAGCATTGGGACTATAGGCATGCATGACCACACCTGGATTTAAACATATATGTTTATTCAAAATTTTTGTCCCTATTTTCTTAATATCTTGGATTTTTACTATTAAAATGTAGTAGATCCACATTTACATACATATGCATGTACACATATGTGTATGTGTATATATATATATATATACATGTACATACACAAATATACATATATTAATTTAGAATACCTGCAAAAAAATAAAATCTAAGAACTCTGTGTTTCTTTGCACCACAGGCATGCTTAATTATCAAAAGCGTCTCCTCTTATACCCTAGCTACAAGGTAAATAACCTTAAATATTGTTTCTTTCCCTGCGATGCTCAATCTTGAATCATGAGAGATGGGTCTGTTTTATTTATGGATACTGAATAATAGAAGGAATAAATTTGTCTTATAACTCAATAAAATAAAATAATTCAGTTTCCATAGTATAAACTCTTTTATGCTTAAATTAAGCAATCAAATTAAAATTCATTTTGGTATGAAAAAAGCTTTTACCCATCACACTGAAATTAGTTTAAGAAAATCACTGAGTCAATCTGATGTTTTTATTTTTTGTTATACTCTCCAATGTATAGCAAAAGAAAAATTAAAAACTCACATCTGTTCATATATGAATTAAAGAGTTATAATGCTCTAGAATTAAATTCTGTCAGGTTGGAAACTTAAAGGTGAAATGAGAAATTTATAATAAGAAACTCAAGTCTTTCTTTGGTGATATTCTCCTACTATAATTTTTTGGCACATAAATTCATTAGCCCTCTAGTTCTTCATAACACCCAGCAAAATGTCCACAGGACCTGAGGAGAAGATGGAAAAAAAGAGCCACAGTAATTGAAAGGAGGGATCTTTGGGAGATCTTATGTTTTCCCAGAAGCAGTTGAAGTTCCATCTTACCCCCACTAAAGTCATACTACCAGGAAAATGAATGACAGTTAGTGACCTACAAGTGTGACAGGGAGGTTTTCCTTGAGTGAGATCTCATGGGGGGAGAGAATCAGAGGAAAGACTTCTCAAAGAGGCTGAATATTTTCAAATTATGTATCAATGAAAGAAGCCCTGCTAAAGGAAGGTATCAGGAAGACCTTCTTTCCCAGGAAAGATGTTTCCAAAGGTGGCCAGGATGCTGATCCAGATTCAGATTTCAGACTCACATACCACTATGAAGACAAAGTCTCACAAGATACACACGTGGGATCACAGTGAGAGATTCGGGGGTAGAAGGGTTAATCTTGTCCTGTGTGAGTCACAGACATCATAAATATTAAAAGACAAAATAGATTAATGATCTACATTACAGAAGGTAAGGGAGATCAGAAAGTTGGTAGTTGATAAAAAACACTACAATGGAGTGCTGCGGTAATGGAGAGGCATCAGGATCAGTTGTGAGAATATCGAGGATAAATGAGAATTTGGGTTAGGGACATGAGTTGGGGGACACTGCAGGAAACTACTAAGGAGAAACATTAAGACTCAGCAAGATTCTCATAAATCTATTAGGTTAATAAATTATCAAGGAAGGGGACTGGATTTTGAGGAATATCATCACAGGTGGAAGCTGACCAGATATCAAAGGTGGAGGATTTTCCAATAAACTAATTCAGTTGGATTTTTCCTAAAAATGCACTAAGCAGGCCAAGACCAGAGTCTATTGCTGGAACCTCAGTCACTGCAGTTTGGTCAGTGAGAGACTCTTAGTCATACCCACAGTAAGGTATGAACTACATTCCGCTAAACTGTGTAACAAAAAGTTTAAAGAATGCAATTCTACCTGGTGTTTATGCAAACAATGACCACACAGGAACTTCTCACCAATCTTACAGCCATCTTAGAATAATGAACTGTGAATGTTGTAAAAGAAGATATTCAGTTTTTTTTTTTTTTTTTTTTTAGGTTTTTTTTTGAGACAGGGTCTCGCTTTTTGTGGTTCAGGCTGGCCCTGAGCTCAGCCTCCAACTCACATCACAGCAATCCTCCTGCCTCTGCCTCCCGAGTGCTGGGATGACAGGCGTGAGCCATCACGCCCGGCCCTGTGGTATGTGGTACTGGTTGCTGCTGGGTGTGGGTCTCCACGCCCAGTATTGTTATGTGGTTACCGGGGAATCGAACCCGGGCCCTTGCGCTTGGAAGATAGGCGCCGGAACCACTGAGCTAACTCCCCGGCCCCAGATATTCTGTTTTTATGCCTTTTGGATTTTGTCTTTCCACTATGAAACTATTCAGGTCTTGTCAGTGTTACAATACTTATTTGACTAGACTTGCAAGAATTGTTGCATAGGCTTTCTGTCTTCTGAGCATTAGAGATACACCACATTTAGAATGTACTGATATGTTCCACAGTCTCAAGAGGTTCAAGCAATGAAAATAATTTCTGAGTTGAAAAATCTCTAAAATTATCTGAGAAGAGAATAAGCTATAAACATGCAAATAGTGTACTTATAACAAAAATTTAAAAGGACAGCTACTATCTCTTGAAAAGTAAGCAAACAGAAATCTTCAGTCTTCCATAGGGTAGCAGGTTTGAAGGACATTATCTATCATCAGTGGGTAGTTTTAGCTACTGGGTTCAAAAATCTTTAGAAGCCTCTAACAGGACCAAGCCTTGTGTATAAAGAATACATTGTAAAAATCTTAGTACATAACAAAATGGATAATGAAATTCTACTCTAAGCAAGTTGAATATCATCAAAATGGAACAGGGTAGGCGATGACACGTATACACATAATTATAAAACATCAGAAAATGCAAAGCGTATAAAACTAAGCATAACAAGTTGTACCCATTCCATTTTTGTGAAAAAAAAACCTGATTTGAATTAAAATAACCTCTGGAGGTAGACTAATGTATATTATAAAAAATGAGTAAGTGTAAGACATGGGAAAAGTTAGGACATTCCTTACGCATATTGAATCAATTAATAGCATGTACAAGGAAACCCTGATTATTTGAAGGAGTGGAGAAAAATGACTTGATTCTTTACAAGTAGTACAGATGATTATTAGTATTCCAGATAGACTGTGTTGTAGAGAGTCCATCATATGCTTTGATCTGTCTGCATCCACAGCTGGAAACTTCGCACCAGGCTCTGGAAGCAGCACAGTCTGACAGTCGCCTCCATCAGGAAAGTAAGTTAGAGGTTGCAAATAATCGGGGGATCAAAGCGCAGAAGGGAGCAAAACTAGATCCTTTAAAAAATCTGATTTCATTTCCTGAGGACAAAAACAATTAAAACACTTATAATTTACTTTTTAGTTTATCATATACATCGTATCTACAAATTTTTAAAAACGCTTTTGCTTTCTTTCTGTATCTTCTGTTCTTTCGGAAAAAGTTTTATCAACCATCCTTTTTCTCTTCCTATTAATTTTTTTTCTGTAAGATATATGAATTTAGCTAAGAAATAACCAGGATGTTAAATGTTTAGAAGATAAAAATCGCTTAAAACATTTATATATAATCGTAACCACTCACACACACATATGCTGGAAGCATACAAGGGTCTATTCCCAATATGGAGGATTTTTTTTTTTAAAGAAAAATAACATCAAGTTGTGTCCAACCGGATTAAAAGTATCATGCTATCCTGGGTATGTAGCACCTAACAATAAGAGGGGGAACGCCAAGGCAAACAGATCAGAACCAGCAGACGAACGTGGTTGCTGTCGTTCTCACGTGTCTACATATGCTGCTGCTTTCAGAGCTCTTGATCAGCAGATTCTCTTTTTTTACCCCCAAAGTATCACCCCACAGACCAAAGGCTTTCATGAGGACTGTTGCTACAGACTGAAGGAGTCTCTAAAACACACTGATTCTATAATTCTGAAAATGGGGCAAATAATTTTTCCATTAAATATTCTTGTTATTCTTTTCTCGATTAAAATTTTCTTTTAATAATAAAAGTTGCACTGTGAATCGCAAGAAATGTTCCAATCTAAGGGAAAACAATTCAATAAAAGTTAATCTATTTTTTAAGAATCTGAATAGACAAAGCATAAAAACATTTCTCTAAAATTAAGTGCAGAGAGATGGTGGCCTGTGTAAAGAATACCTAAATTAATAATTCATGTATTTAATGAAATTAAAGTTAAAATACTTCAAGCTAAATACGTTTAACTTTTTAAAAAATTAAATATTTTCACAAAAGATTGAAGCAACTTTAATGCAATTCATTGATATGTTCAAATTTACAAAGAATATTTGAGAAATCACCCTTCAGGAATATCACCCCTCCTCCTTGTTTAACTCTTAAAACCACTTTTTCTCTTTGTGTCAGGTACTAATTGTCTTTGCTTCTGAAGAACTTTTTCTTTCCTAAGAATTTTCTTTGAATTTCTGTAAATATACCTTCAAATGTTTTGATCATCAGCCTTCTCAATGCTAGAAGTACTGATATCCCTTACTGTGTATGATTTAAAATTTTCCGTGTTTGCATATGAAGCATATAAAAAACAAAGGCTTTTCTGGCTAGGTAAATTGTAGCACTTAGCATAATGTGAACTATACTAATATTTCTTTTTTGATGTCAATTTGAAGGTTAGCTTCAATGTTACTTAAATTTTAGATTTAAAGCTTGAAAATTAAACATATATTATTGAAAAAATATTTTAATATTACTTTCATAATTTCTAATTCCTAAAGTAGTGAATATAGACAATATTTTATACCTTATCTTCCCTAATATGAGCACCATGATTGGTTAACTACTATAGTAGAAATAGCAGTGCCTTTTCTGAAGGATGTTGGAAGACAAATGAAATTATTCTCAACAAAATACTATATAACACTTCAATAAAACACAGGTGTTAATTCTCTTTTAAGAATTAGCCATTTTTCTGAAATTTGTTTCTTAAGTACCAATGTCCTTTAAAACTTCTGTTAATTAAATAATTTCATGATTACATAAATATATTTTATTATGATGAATCATAAATGTATCATTATTTTATAATGATATGTCATTATAAAATTATAATATATTATTTTATAATGATAAATCATTTATGAGCTGTTAGCAATATAAGTGCAATATTGTTTTATTTGTTGACTGCAGGCATTTAGAACAATGTTTTTAGATTTTGCGTTGTAGTATACATTACCAGTTGATAGCTGCTTCATTGTAAAGACATGAGCTGCAGACAGAGAAATAACTACCAATAAATACTTTACTTAGAATTTTGTAAGATTATTTCACTGTTTTTGTATAGAAACAAAATTCTCCCTAATTTTAATGTATGCAAACACAAAGAGGTCTTTAGATTTAATTTTAGGTTATAAGATATAATTTTAAAATTATTCTTCTAC